>WYDI02067421.1:75484-99874 GCA_009867235.2 Psittacus erithacus
GGCAAAATCATTCTCTAAGGCTGACAGATCTTTGCTTTCCTGCTGACTGTAAAGAATTACAGTCCCTTAGAAATCCTTCTATCAGCTGCAGCTATAGACATTTCCAGACACTTTCCCCCTCCTGGATAGCTAAGACAGACAGTTTAGCTTTCTTCCTCTCAGACAACAAATGCTTTGGGCAGTGGTTTTGTTTTTTAACCCCTGTGTATCACTTACTGTATGTGGCTACCTCAGATTCTGCATTTCTTTTTGGTAGTTGCCACACTAGCATAAATCAGTTTGTACACAAGGCAGGGGGGTTGGAACTAGATGATCTTAAGGTCCTTTCAAACACTAATCATTATATGATTCTATGATGAGACTCTTGGCAGATATTAAATGCCATCCAGTGAAGGAAGGTGAGTACATCACAGATCGATAGTTTCTACCCTATAGACTTGGTCAGAATCTTGATGGTCCAGGGAGAGTGGCTGAGAGAAGTAAGCTGACAAACTCAATGCAGTTTCTAAATTGGTCTGCACATGAAGGGCCCATAAATCGGGGAAAGGTTCACTGCAACAGTTACCAGGACCAAGGACATCCCTCTGTGTCTGGTCTTAATGTCTGGTGCACTCCTGTATCAGTAAATAAACTCATGTAGATGGGCACACACAGTCTGGCTTTTCTCCTCCTTTCAAAACTGAGCTGAAACTTGTTCAGTTCCTAGGACTGAGGTAGGATGGGGAAGGACAGACCCTTCCTCACATGTTTTAGCGTTTCTGTGTTTTGTTTCAGGCTGGCACTTGCAGTTGGTGTGTGCTGGCTGAATTGAACGCGTGTTATGTTTGCAGAGAGCTCTAGGGAGGTGTCATGCATATACTGTTGCTCATACAGCCAGCAGAGCTGATGTGCTGAGCAGGGGCAGGCTCTGCAGCCAGGAGAGCTGTCACCCCACAAAGTGGGACTGGAAGTCAGTAGTCCCAGCTCTGAGCATTCTGCTGTTTTACAAATAGCCAGTCTCACGAGCACTTCCTAACAGATCTGCCAAAAATCATTTCTAAGCTGTTCTTTACCTCATCTGATGGAAAAAACACAGGTAGAAGCAGTCTGCACAGCTGGGATCCTCATAAAGGATAGTTTGATGAAGTCCTATGTGATCAGAATTTTACCAGTCAGTCCTCATGTTGTTAAAAAGGTTAAAGTTTTGGAGTTCTGGATATACCAGGATTCCTCTCTGGTTTTCCTTCTGTATGCTGTATTTATTGCTATGGCATTTTCTGTTTCTTTCCCCAGGTGACCCTTGCTGCTTAGAACAGACACATTTTGAAGACTTGGACTGTGCGAACTGTGTAGTGACAGAGATGGTTCTTTCCAGTTACACTATGAAGGCACATGGTTTACGAGGCAAATGAAAGATGGGTGTGTTCAGCAGCTAAGGCAGTTCTGTGCTGCTCTGGAACTGGGGTCTCATCTTGCCTCTGCTATAAAGCCTCCTCCTGGTCAGGCCACAATACACTTGCACAGGGTCCCCATGGGATCTCCAGTGAGAACACTCACTTTGTAAGAGGCTGTACAGTTGTTGCTGAAACAAGCCCCTCATACTTCGATGGAGGGGCCCATGGATACATTGTGAAAAAGATGGATACAGAGTTCTAATGCACAGTTAAGGCTTAACTGAAGCTGCAGAACTCTAATAGCCGCTGGACACTAAATGGCGCTGGGGGCTTGATGGGAGGAAGAGAGCTATGGCTACAGTTTATGTGCCTTAGGTCTGTAAACAGACCTAAGGTTTCAAAAGTAACCATGTTTCTCTGGTTCCCAGGCGTTTGGCTGGTAACTCTTTATTACAGTCCCAGGACAGAACATTTGAGGTAATCACAGGGACACTTCATGCTTTTGAAGAGCATCCAGGAGTCCTCAAATGACTTCATTAAAACCACTTTTCCTGATGGGTGCAGTTGGCCTGTAAATTTACCTTTTAGCAATTTAGCTGAAATACTGAAACATTAAATGTGAAATGGATGGGAAGTGGATGCTCTTAAGTGTTACACCGAAATGGGGGGAAAACCCCTGTATTTGTCTAAAGGAGTGAAAAATGTTTGCTAGGAAAGTTACAATTAAAATGTAACCTAATTGTTGCTAAAATCAAGTGGTGCTTGGTAAGGTTTTCTGCTGCATAAAGGATGTAATGTACTGTTTCTGCAATTAGCCCTGGGTCAGCCCATCGCTGAGGAGCTGTTCTACACCATACTCCAAGACCCTGTCACCAGGCTGTTCTGCTGACCAGTTCACTTCTGTGAGTGGGGCTGATGGTTCTGACCTCAGCAGTGTGGGGAAGTGGTGGGTGACCTGTTCCAGAACCAACATCTCTGGGTGTGACCTGTTCTGGTTCTGAGGAGAAAGCCTACTTCTGAGAGGAGCTGATGCTTCTCAAGAGGTTCCCACGGCATTGGTAATGTAACATACAGCAAAAGGATGGGTTTGTAGTCAGATGTTTTTCCCAGCTCTACCTGACTTTATTCTCTTCCCCATCATGCATGTGTTTGATGTATTCAACAGTCTAGTATCACATTCAGAAATGCTGTTTTCAGGTGAAGATAAGACAGTAAGCTATGGCAAATGTAGTTGCACTTCTAGTCTGAATTCAGTGATCATGGCTTCAGGAGCTTTTAACAAACTTCCCAGGTTATGTTGCTGAAGCAATACACTGTGCACTAACCTGATTTTGAAAGGGCTGATAAAATAGCAGTTGTGTAGCGATTCCTGAAAATGTGTTTAGAAAGAGAAGTTGCTGGGGGAAAAAGTCCCCTCATCCTCTTGTGAGTGGTAACATCCTGGAGAGGTCACTCTGCAGACTGTAAACTAGGAAGAGATTAAAAAAAACCAGCCCAAACAAGATCTACCTTACAGGATAATTAAATAACATTTTCATAGAACATTTAGGGTTGGAAGGGACCTTAAAGCTCATCCAGTTCCAACCCCCTGCCATGGGCAGGGGCACCTTCCACTAGCCCAGGTTGCTCAAAGTCCCATCCAGCCTAGCCTTGAACATTGCCAGAGATGGGGCAGCCTCAGCTTCTCTGGGTAACCTATGCCAGTGTCCCACCACTTTCATGGGAAGAATTTTTTCCTAGCATCTAATCTATACCTACCCTCTTTCAGCTTAAAGCCATTCCCCTTTATTCGATCACTACAAACCCTTGTAAAAAGCCCCTCTCCAGATTTGTTGTGGGCCCCTTTAGGTACTGGAAGGCTGCTCTAAGGTCTCCCCTGAGCTTTCTCTTCTGCAGGCTCAACAAGCTCAACACTCTCAGCCTGTCTTCACACGAGAGATACTGCAGCCCTCAGCATCTTCATGGCCCTTCTCTGGACTCTCTCAAGCCAGGTCCATGTCTCTCTTGTGTTGTGGGCTCCAGAGCTGAATGCAGTACTGTGGGAGGGGTCTCAGGAGGGGCAGGATCACCTCCTTAGACTGGCTGGTCACACTCCTTTTGATGCAGCCCAGGATATGGTTGGTTTTCTGGGCTGTGAGCACACACTGCTGGGTCAACCAACACCAAGTCCTTCTCCTCAGGGCTGTTCTCACTCCATTCTCTGCCCACTGTAGCTGTGCCTGGGATTGCCCTGACCCAGATGTAGGACCTTGCATTTGGCTTGGTTAAACTTCATGAGGTTTGCACTGGCCCACTTCCCTACCCTGTCCAGGGCCCTGTGGATGCGATCCCCTCTGAGCATGTCAGCCACACAACACAGCTGGGTATTGCTGACAGACTTGCTGAGGGTGCACTCAATCCCACCATAAGCTTCCTCACTCCTTTCAGCTTGTACTGGTAAGAATCAGGAAACGTGATCAGGTGGACAGCCTAATAATAGAGAAATTTTGTGGATTTTAATTTATCATTTTGCTACAGCTTCCTGGGATGTCAGATGAAAGTTCAACCAAGTATGGGACTACATTTATTTAGAAGGTATACAAGTATGTAAATACCTTGTTGTGATGGGTAGAATACAACATTATATACAACTGCCAGGTATATTAAAATCATGCCACATAACTTAAGGAGAACAAGCTTAGGGCAGTCATGGCTACTGAAAAAGGAGCTGGGAAAAACTTAGAAATGCATGAAGTAGCCAGGTACTGAGCATCTTTTTAACAGTCCAGGGAAAAGGCAGTAGAGTCCTTCACCAGATCAGTACAGTCAGCACAGAAGGGATCCATCCTTCTGTCCTTGCTTATTAAGAAGACAAAACTAAACCTCTCCCTGCACCAGCCCTGCATGCATCTGGGCCTAGTCACAGACTTCTCTAACAGCATGAGTACAGCAGCTGGGAATAACATTCACAAACTGATTTATTATTATTGTTTTTTATTTGAGTAGAAGATGTACATATCTATCAAGAGCCATGATTCCACTGTTTTCCAGAAGCATACCATAGACAGTAATTTTCTGGGCCCTATGAATTTGTCTGTTTTCTTCTTCCTGATTTTCTTCTGTCATCAGAAAACTACCCTTGCGAGTTCAAACAGAACCTGTGGAATAGCAAACACATGAATATGAGTTTTTATAATTCTTAAAACAGCTTACACAGGAAACAAGATAATCTGAAAAACAACTACAGCTGCAATTCAAAAGTGCCTTGCAAAGAGCTGAAGACCAATCCTGTAATATAGTGCATTACATCAATAAAATAATATCGATTCTTGAAGTACACAAATTGCACTTGTTATTACGTATTCAGTGTGATAGTGGAAAGAGCCCCACCAACCTCTATGGTGATGAGTATCACTATCATCCACTCGAGGCGCAGAGTGTGCTTTTCATTCAGGTGATTTCGCATCAGGTCTGTCAGCTCCATGCAGTGCTGAAGCTTCTCATTCATTACCTGCAGCAAGAGATTGCAAATAACATGGCAAACCTGGATTCTGTAACTGGAATAAGATCACTAAATAGAGGAACACAGTCCGCAGAAGGGCTTACTGAACAGAACTAAAGGGATGTTGACACTGTTCTGTGAAATAACAGTAAGTCCGGAAGATAATGTGCACAAGCAACAGAGGTTTCAATATGAACAAGTCTGTTTCTATAGGTTCACAAAAATAACAGAAATTTAGGTATGCATCTGCAGGAATTAAAACTGCTTCTAGATGATACCTGCGCACAGAACAGGCACAAGCAAAAGAAGATGAAGCTACTGGAATGCCTCAAAAGTAACTAAATATTTAAAACTGCTGAACCAGCAGAAGTGGCAGGTTTTGTGTTGCTTATTCTGGTTCAGCAGTAAGCATCTTGTCACCTGTCAAACTGACCTGGATGATCATGTCAGTAAGAACAACACTTCACATCTCAAGTTTTTTTACTTGTTTTCTTGCACAAATTTCAGAAGAGGAATTAAATCTCTTCTCATAACTATTTAAAGCCTAATTTAGTAGCTCAGGAAATAGGCAATCAATTCACATGAGGCAGTACTGTTAACCTAAAGTAGGTAAAAGATACGAGTGGGTTATGAACACATGGAAAAGGGGACAGTGCACAGGATCCTATTTTTCTTTATCCAGTTTCTACAATTAAAACAGACATTCAGGAGCAGTATGTAGCC
Source organism: Psittacus erithacus (assembly GCA_009867235.2). Classification (NCBI taxonomy): domain Eukaryota; kingdom Metazoa; phylum Chordata; class Aves; order Psittaciformes; family Psittacidae; genus Psittacus; species Psittacus erithacus. The sequence continues at coordinate 81,062 of WYDI02067421.1, forward strand.
CTGCTAAGCCAAAAGACAGCTGACCTGAGCATGGAAAATTCTTGTACCAGTAAGACACCTACCTTAACTCTGCGATTAATGTTGAGGAACTGGCATGTCTTGTCATAAAGCTCTTCAAGTTTTTCTCTGTCCCAGTAGAAGTCGGGTGTTATTAGTAGGTCTGAACTCAGATTTATACGGTGCCTAAAAAAAATGAGTAGTACAGTAGTTCAAACTTCCCTTTGGTAAGTACAGGAGCAAATATTTACATAGCAGTTAAAAGAAACAGGAAAAATTTCCTGTAATTTTAAGTAAATTGTGAAAAGAATCTCCTTTCGTAATAAAAAATACAATTGTAGTCATTGTTTAAAAATTAGTTACATCTCCTGAAACTTCTGAAAACACTGTACTGGCTTAACAGTTCTGAGCACAAATGACTTCTGCCTTATGGCAACACTGCATCCTCAGCTGGTTACCTTTCTTAACTTTTGCTATCTGCAGAGAAGTCCTTGACTGTGTTGAAGCTGAGGTAGTATATGAATGAGTTACTGGTGAGCTCCTTAACAGCTTATTTGTACCTCAGAACCCTTTAAGTGTGACTGGTACTGCATGCTGGACATGTGGGCATGGCTCTCCCTTCAGAACCAGGCTATTGTCTCGACATTATAAAGGCCAAGAGCTGAAGTCTCCCAGCCTCAACCTACTGCTCACATAAATCTTTGGACACTTAGAACATCATTGCTTATTACTTCAGTAATCCTTCAAGTAAGGATAAAAACCCCCATGTTTAAAATAGGAATTGCTTTTTTAATATGTAATATTTCTTCACCAAGTTTGAGGTTTTTTGTAAAACAGCATGTAATGCTCTGTACTCTCAATGGCCAAATGTCACTTGAGGTGGGGGGGAAATCTCAACCGTTAAATTCTTACAACGTAGCAGTGGTTTCTGATTAAGTCAAAGGAAGAACAGAACTCACAGAAGAGTTTTACTAACTCTAGGCTGTAGTTAACAGTTCTACCTCCTGGTATCCTTTGCATACTCTAGTATCCACTAAAGTTACTGGTGATGAGACAGGTGCTGCTGGATCCAGGGAGGGAAAAGGGTGTGGAATTTGGCCATTTACAATACGCTTAGTACTGCCCATCTACAGCTAAGATGCTGTAGTGTAGTGGGTCCTCTAACACGAACAGCACACGTCTCCAGCCAAAACAAGGTTGAAGGAATCCACTCCTGCACCCTGTGTTTAGTGTGTATTTTGATCTTTGTATCATGCACAAGTTAAAAATTAAGTTCTGTGTAAGACAATGTCTTGAGGGTAACAAAAAAAGTTACCTTAAAGCAAAAAGTTCTCCAATTTTCTGCATTACATCCGCATGAGACAATTTTACCCTCCGTCGTGACTTCAGTATCTGCAAAGTAACAAGTTTTTCACTGCTTGATCAAGTAGCATGTACTAGTAGTTACTTGGTCTTGTGTTTTACAGCCTGAAGTATGTATGTGAGTTAGAATCTGAGTGTATATTGTACTTATTAACATCTAAGTTTTGTCTGCTTTGTGCTTTGTTTACCTAGCTGTGTAAGCATATCACCATGCAACTGTTCATCCAGGTTTTCCAATAAATCACTGAGTGTGTCATCAGTATCTATACAAAATCCTGAAGCATTTTCTATGAATGATTTCCTGAACAAGAGATCATTTGTTTTTTCTTCCTACTACTGCTATTTTTTAGTGACAGCATTCTTTCACCTTTAGCCTTTTTAATAGACTTTTTCCTTACAACAAACAATGTATTACCATTTATTTCCTTCAAATAATAAAAAAGATGCTGTTTTCTCTGTTGGACCCTACAAATCTCATTTCTATATACTTTGTACTTCAGTTGTTCTCATGAAAAGCTGTGATTTAAGTAATTCACTCGAACTATTATATTCCAGTTAAGCATGTTGCTTTTAGCCCAAGCTGCCACACATGGTGTTTGACCAGGTTTTTAAATGCCGCTTGTCCTGTTACATATACACATTCAACAGTGGCACAACATTGAAAACATTACTCCAATGCAGAACCCAACTTCTATCCCTTCAAAGACTGACGGTTTCTTGTCCCACCACTTTGGAGGTGTTCTGAGCTTCTCCACGTTGATGGCTTTACCATCAAACATGTTCAGCATTCAGTTGCTTTTTCCATACCCTCAGCTGCATCTGGATTGATCTTTTAAAAAGCATAGGAGAAAAGGAGGGGAGGGGTACAAACAAGACCTCACCTCAGGAATTGACTGGATGGATTCCACAAAGTTATCCAATAATGATTCCCAAATAGCCAGCTTTACTGCAACACAGAGGTGACAAATAAGAACACTGTGAGTGATATATATGCCTTCAAGTAATCATAACCTTAAATCTGCCAATGTGCTGCTTCCAGTCACTGTTTATATGTATCAATGCATCTGTAACAAGTTACCATTAGTATGATATGATCCATGTTCATAAGCCTATGGACAAGTCTGGGCTGGGCACTGACATAGCTCTGCATACGGAACCACCCTGAGGGAAAGTCTCTTCTCCAGACTATCAGTTCAGAGCCTGCGGAGTTTCCTCTCCAGCTCAAAAGTTGTGTTTAAGTGCTCCACTGTATGTAGGAAGCCTTTGCAAACTACATTCAAAGGAGATTCAAGATAATGAGTCATGCCGGAGTCCAGCTGACTTGATGTGGTGCCACTCCATAGTCTGCAAGTTTCCAATTTGCAGAAATGCAAAATCACTGCTTTTCTAGTGTCCTGTGGAACTCTCATGCTCCATGTGTCCAGTACTTCGTGCAGCACGCTCAAACCACAGTTAGCTTGTACAGACATGCCACCTGTACTTATTGAAGCTAAATTCCAACTTAAGCAATCTCTCATTTTGGTTTTAGGTGAATATATTGTTCGGTGAAGATGCAACTTCTCTTCTGTGGAAGCTGTTCAGCACAGGCAGTGGCAACACAAATTCTGCCTCAAGCCCCAGCTCAAGCCTGGAAAGATGTTTCTACAGGAAGATGATATAACTCAGGCCTTTGTTCTTTAGTCTGCAGACTTCCCGACAAGAATGAAGTGGAAACAGTTAAAAAATTAACCCTACTCACTCAGCAGAAATTAGTCAGGGAAGATTTAACTGTCAAAATGAACTCTTTCATGGTGGTAATCAATGGTGTCATCTAGTCAGGACACTGACAGTAAATCCAATGCCAAACATTTTTCACACTCACCTTCTCAATACAGAGCCTACTCCAAGTCAGTGACTTAAATGACATCTAATTTAGCCCCTGAAAAAAGCCAACAGGTATTTCAGCTATCACTGGTTATTTGACAGAGGCTGATTCCTGCTGTGTCATAAATCTGACCTGGACTCTACTTGCATCCTTCATTTTATTGAACATTATTGAACTGTTTTCCTTTATGATGTGCATGTCTCTAACATAAATTGGTACCAAATACCTCCTGGGAATAAACTGCTTGCTCCATTATATGTGGCACTACTGTTCCACACAGTGCTTTATGAACAGGAAAACTATAGTGAACAAAAGGCTTTTTTCTCAATAGCTCTTCCTTTGACAGTCAAGAACTACGTAGTTATGCTGTACTCCTTGATCAAATGGTGTATCGCTTCAAAACTATGCATTCTCTTTCTTGATATCTCTTCTGTTTAAAGGTGCACTTCCCCAAATACTACAGGAATCCTGTTACTGACCCTAAAAGTAGGGGTAGACAGACCAGGCTTCCTTTAAAGGTCTTTTTGAGGACAGGTTTCCTGCTGTCATCTTCTACTCTGACATCCTACCTCATCTGAGGTCTGAAGCAGCAGAGAGGTGTACTTCCTCAAGCAGCAGGCCCACTACTGAGCCTGAGTCCTTCCCAGTGCCTGCTGCTGCCTCCTGCCATGCTGTGACTCTGGTCCACAGCCCTGATACTGGTACATCTCCCAGCTGGGAATCACTGCTCTACATGACTTCTTTAGCTGGCATCTATCTTTTTCTGCTAGAGGAAATGATGTCAGGATGAATTACCTAAGTTTACTGACAACTTTCTAATACTGGACTCCGCACTTATTACTATCCTGGAATAGCTGTCAAGGGTGGGGAACAGGTTGCTCAATAGAATGTGTCTGTTTTGCAACATATGTTTCTTACTGTGCTTTGTTCAACTTGAAGACAATTAACACTGAATTAATGCATTCCAATTTACAGAAAACAAGGTAAAGCTTTGAAAAAAAGGCTTTGAAAATGAATCCTCCCACTGAAGCACATCAACCGTTACAGTTTGCCTAAACCAGACACCAGCCACTGTACAAGTCCCACTTATGACAACATTCCACAAAATCCATAGCATAGGCTGATACAACAGCATTAACTTACCAGAAAGACAAAGGGCATTTGAAAAAGCAAATTTTTGCAGAACAACTTCATCACTATCCAGCTCAGAATTTAACAAGATTTCTCCTTTATGAAGCTTTGACTGGCCTCTGTTAAAACAGTATTGAAGCACCTTTACTGACTAAGCCACCAGCAAAGGAGCATTTTAAGAACAATCAATGCAAGAAAGCTTGGTTGTTTATTTATATAAAGCATGCCATTTCTATATGTATATTGTCCCCATCCCCTCCCCATTTTACTCACATTCAACCTGACAATAACAGAAACAAATCACTGAAAATTAGTTCCTTTAAGACTAATATTATGACCAAATTTTCTAGGTTTAAATGAAACGGCAGCAAGCTATGATTACAATATTAGTATGTACACACAGATCATTCAGAGTAAGCAGGATGCTGGCCTCTCTCCTGCTCTCCATCTCCTGTATATCTCCGTGCTTCTGTTTTCCTTTTCTTCTGTTACTTTTACCAACCTCCCTCCCTCCCTGCCATGATGTTACTTTCCCTGAAGCCTTAATTGTACCGTGGGGTCAGGAGCAACGAAAAGAGTGTAGGAGTCATTCAATTTATCATGTCAATCTCACTATGAAACTTGCAAAACCAGAAAGGGATATGTCAGGAATCACAAATTACACAGCTGGGTAGTACCTGCAGTTTTTGAATGGCCAGGAAAAAGAAAAACCAAACCAAACAAAAACTTGTCCTGTTATCAGGTTACCTTAAATAAGCTCAACCTCATTAGCTCGGCTCCTAGTGTTACAGTATTCTGCCTAGGAGCTGTTTTTCGGTGCTGTTGGAAAGTCACGATGATTTATATAATAATTTACATTGAGAAATATTTCTGTAGAGATCATTTGCTCCCCAAGATGAAAAAACACTATTTAACAAGGCAAGACAACTTGCCAGGTTATTGTTCCACAGTATTCAAGTTACAGCTTTCCTAGGAGGTGACATATGTGCGTAATTACAATTTGTATAGGAACCTACAGGGCACTAAGGAAATTTATGTAGGGAATCCTCCTTAAAATCAGACTTGTCTCGATAATGTGTATCTGTTTTTTAATGCGAGGTACACAGTTTCTGTTTGGGATTGCTGAAGAACGCGCTCACTACTGCGATTTTAGCAGTGCAGAAAAAATAACAATTTAGATTTACTGTTTTCTCCTTTCCTTATTTCACTAATCAGAATAAAGAGTAAGGACAAGTATATTTTTACCAACTGCTTCCATCTGATTTTGTTTCAGGTGTCTATCAGCTTCTATATAGAGTGCCTGAAGATACTCACTCTCCTATTCTATAGTTGATCTCTTCATTCTCCCAGTGGACCAGTGCAACTTCATATGGCTGAATTTCATGATGTTCTAGTACTTGCATGACACTCTTCATCTAAGCAAAAGACAATTGCACACACAGAGAAACAGTCACCATGTAGGATACTATCACTCTACAAAGATCTCGCATATAACAGGTTCATGAATACAACTTTCATACTGAAGTTATTTAAATAATGATGAATAGGTTTGCTAAGTAACAAAGTGATTATTAACACCATTCCCCTCTGAAGCTATCAGTAGCCACATGGAAGAATTTGTGGCTATGAACAACTGCAAGGAATCTGTGAAGATTAAAATGTCATTTAATGTCCACATATATAAAACGGGGTAAGGATTAACCACAGCAGCAGAAAGGACAATGTGTGTATTGTAACAATGAGCTGTACAAGATTCTGGCATGGTCTTGAGTGTGGGAATGAATCTTTAGGATAAGTACTTCAGGTGGCTGTTTCTGTCAAAATTACTAGTTTGCTGCTAAAGTCAACAGTTTTGTTTCAACTACCAGAGGTTGCTGAAACAACAGAAATATTACAGACATCCTTTACCCCTACAGAAATCTGTAAGAATTGTTTCAGCTGCCCACATTTTACCCTGCAAACAGTTAAATATACAGCTTTACTTGCATAAATAATCTCACTGTCATTTTATTCTCAAGCACACTAAAACCTGATGCAGGAAGAAGAGCCCTTTTCTCTCACAAAGCTTTCTTCTCCAATATCTGACTTAGGATCCCTCATCCTTGTTCCTTTTATGAGCTACAAGGTTCCCCCTCATAAAAATCATTCTGCAATTAGAACAAATTCTGAACTAAAAAAAGCACTCACCTTAAAAGGCATTTAGCTACACAACAGCCAACAAAAAAAAAGAACACAAACCCCAAACAAAACCACCACAAACTTTTGATGTCTAAATAATTTAAAGAGGTGAATCTTCTACTAAATCATACTTAAACCACTCTCTTCAAAATAATAGATAATAGTTAATCTGTTAGTGCAGAACCGTATGCTAGTAAACTGTTCATGAAGCCCAGCCTTCAGGCTATGTACTCTAAAAAAATCTGTTGGAGCACCTGTAAGGGGGATTTTCGTTTTCTCTTTAACCTATGTAAGACATAACATTTTTCACTAAAAACTGCAATCCTACAGCTCCAACTGCTTGTTCCATAATCCTGAATTTAGCACTAGCATGACCAGTACTGCCATTTATTCCAAATCTTGTGGTAAAAAAGGGTATGAAAAATTACTCATTTTTAAAGCAAGAAGTGTGTGCAGTTTGGCCAGTCAGCTCGGCCAACCGGCTATGCTGTGTCCAGGGACAGTTCAGCAATGCAAACCCCACTGAAACAATGCCAGAGTTAACAGCCAATCCATAATACAGCATGCCAGGCTCCACGAGTGTGTTCATTTGGATACAGCTTTGTGAAGTCATTACTAATACAGTAATAATTATGCTACTAATAGACTTCAGAACTACAACCAGCTCAGGCTTCCCAGGGCCAGTACACAACAAGATTTAACAAAGCTTTTCAGACCATAACTGACTCTCTGAAATTCATACATCTTGTAACATGCACACTTCCAAAGTTCTTCTGTTGCTCTGGATAACGAGAAATTGTATTTCAGTGGCAGCTTTCTTTTAGCTAGATGGAGTAATACAAAAGCTTCCACCAAGTGATGTGAGGCCCAGTCTTATTTTATAGAAGGGATTACCCATGACACAATACATTTAACGAGAAGTTCTGGACTCACTAAATGCAAATTCTTGCCATTACAGGCAATCACATCACACAATTTCCTGTTAAAAAATACCAGATGAAACTGCACTTCAAAGCTAGTCTTGCTTTTGCCCTTGCCATTTTTGGTGGGGAAGCTGTTGCACAGCCTCCCTACTCAGGTATGTGAAAACAGTGGTTTACATTTTAAATTTCTATTCATGATCAGTCTGTATTTACCACTCCTTCTGTTCGGTGTCTGTGAGTTTCAAAATTTTTCTTCTCTTAATAGCAATTCTGGAGTGTTTTTTAAAAAGCAGTTTTGTCCATTCGCAGTGACTCTTTATGTCCTGTTTTACCAAATTACTTTCGGTTTCTGTTCTACAGACCAGACCAGTTTGGTTTGGTGCTGGTGGGGCTTTTTCGTTTGTTTCAGTTCATTAAAACACATAGATTAAAATACCTCCTCTGTTTGATCAAGCTGTTTGGAAGTTCGAGTTTTGACTAGGATTTCATAAGCAGAGAGAGGCAGTTCTTTTATAAATAAAGCCAGCAAAGGACCAACTAAAGTTACTAGTACTGACAAGAAAAAACATGGTATCAAATTTTCAAAGGTACTTAAGCATGTACAGCAAACCAATTTTAGAGTACTCTGTGGGTAGAGGTGCCCAAGTCATAAAAACAACAGGAGTTAGTCAGCTAGTCTTCAGTAACACCTGTGAATCAGTAGCATAGTTACAGCCATAGCATCCTAAGCGTGCTACAGGTAAGGTCTGAAGAGAGAACTAGTATTTTTGGTAGGCCAGCTGATACACTGAAACCCCCCAAACCAGACAGGCAACCAGGAACATTTCAGGTCTGAAACAGAAAAAGTGAACTTGAATCCAGAAATTGTTCACATCTGGAAACAACTGCTCTGTGTTTTTGTTTACCTTAATGAAAATCCTCCTGTGAACTTCTGTACATTTCAGTATCATCTATTTAATACACCATTTAATTTCACATATGCTGTATCTAGAATCCAGTTTTATTTAACCACAGTAATAAAAATCAATGTATTTAAAAAAAGCAACTGACTATAAATATACTCATAGACATGCCTGTGGCATACCCCCATTGCTCAGCAAAGAGTGCCAGATTATTGTAAAGGGTATGTCATTTCAGTATCAACATATTTTAACAACTACATCAACCAATACAAATCCTCCTTCAGGAAAATTGCTAACTGGTAGAAACAATATTAAGAAGTTGCTTACAAATTCTGACTCTTCCAAACATAAGTTTTGAATACTTTTGAGTTAAATGGAACAAAATATAATGATCTTTTTCTTCTAAGACATTTTCTGTTATATTACTGTGTCTCAAACAACCATTCACAGGTTAATTTTTCTCATCAACTTATTTGAGGTGTACAGCTGCAAGAATTTTCTTTTTGTCAGTCTCACCAGATTAAAGTTTCAGATTTTTTGCAGTAAGTAGAAAATGTTACCCACTTTCTATGTTACACATGTATTTGCTCATTTTGTGCAAAAAGTCAAGTTTCACAAGGGGAGGGCAGCAGCAAGCAAGTACCTGCACTCAACAGGAGGAGAATCTGTCCTTCATGGAGAGATCCAAGCTCTCAAACAAAGCCCAACCTTGCTGAGCTTGGTGAGACTGACAAAACATCTGCTTACGATGTTTTAACAGTTTTGCTTTACTTACACTTTTCTCTTCCACATTCCAAAACACAACAGCCCCTTCCCTGTGAATTCAAGGAAAAACTGAGCTGTAATTATGCTGTCTTAAATGTATTTCAGTGCAACACTCAAGTTGTACAGTGGCAATTTTTGACACTGTGGATCAAGAAACTTAATACTGCCTTCACAAGAACTACCGACTAGTTGCTTTTGAACCACACTTTAACAAAACCCATGATGAGGTAAGTTATCTTTCAATCAGTTAGATAATTCTGATTTAATCATTCTGATTGGACAGTCATTCCTTGAGTTTCATGAGGTACTATAATGCAATGATCTAGCAAGCTACACTACTTCTTTCACATCATTGCTATTAATAAAGTTTTGGGTGTGATTTATAGCTTACCTGAAGAAAAAAATCATGCCAGGATCATCTTCTTTTGCAGATTTCTCAGTACCCATCACCAAAACGTTTGCAGCATCTAGTTTGAAATAAATGGAGAAAGAAATGAAGAACTGGTCAAACTTCTAAACATGATAGCTATAAGCATGTAATTCCATTTTAATAGTTACATGCCAATACATTAGTCAGTCGGTCCCGTATTTTTTCTGATGGAAATGCTTGCCAGCAAACTATAGTATCAAACTACACTGCTGCTCTGAAGTGCCACGCTCCAGAAAGACTCAGCCACTACGCTGAACTTTACTGGAATCTTTAGTTAATGAAATGCAGCAGTTCTAAAGAACAAGACTTAAGGGAAAACTGATGCGGGGCATAGTAAATAACCAGTAACAGAATACAAAAGTGGACATGCAATTATCAAAGTTGCCCACAGCTGCAGAGAAATTACCATTCAAATCTGCTTACCCGGAAGACCTTTCTTTTTTCTATACAGTAAGGGACTAATCTGCACTCAAAGTGTGCTGACTTTGCTTTGACAGTCAGAAACTTGAAAGAACATACCCCGAGGCCAGGAGAGGCTATACCTGCATCTTCCTTCAGATCAGAAGCATGATTTTGAAACAAACCTTCCAGCCACCCTCATTTACCACATTTCTGACGTGCATTGCAGAACAGTGACAGAGTACAAAACTGGATCTTTTTTGCTGCATTAAACTGAAAAAGGAGCTCCAAAAATGCACCTGTGGTACTACAACTGCCAATGGGCATTTGTTACAAAGGACTATACTTGAGCTAGTGTAAGTAGAATGCCCCAAAACTTACAAAATGTGGATGCTCAGTTCTCAGAACAGGGTCTTTTTTTTTCCCCCCTATATATCTGCTCCACTTGCTTATATAGATAACATTTTAGAAATCCTGATGTTGTTTTGACAAAAAAGGTTACTTTTCAGCATGACTGACCTTGTTGCAGAACTACTAGGAGCAAGACCAGCAAACCCTCCTACCTCTATTATAAAGTGAGACTCTGCAAAAAGAAATTTGCAGGGCCTAACACCTAAGCCTTAGTTAAGTTTAACTCCTCTGCAAAAAGACCACAAGACAAGCAACAAGGCATTAAGTTCAACCTATACACAAATTCCACATTCTGACTTACTGCCACAGAGGCCAGGTAGACTAAAGCAGCAGAGAGCATATCGGATATACTTTCGCTAATATCTGAATTCAGATCACACAATTGGTCTGTATGAACTCTGTAACTTTCCTTTCACTTGCTATTCCAGTTCAGAAACACGTGATTTGATGAATCACTAGAGCAAGTTTTGGCTGTGAAGTTTGAGTGCACCATGGAAGAGACATTTCTCTGCATTTTCTTATTTGAATTTTCAGATGGCACCCTTATCTTTCTTTATCCACCCCAGACAAAACATACACAATTGAAGAAAATTTGGTCCATTATAAGTGGAGGTAGATGACCTGCCTCTAAAATATATTTAAAGAGCTTAAAAACAATACTAATGCTTAGGAAGAACAATGCAAAGCAACAAATCCACATCATAACTGCAGATTTAGATTTCTATGTGCTACTGTTTTTTGATTTTCCAGGATTCAGTGTTTGAGTTGGTAACCAACCACTGCTACATGCACAAGACAACCACCACAACACAAGCAACACAACACAATCCACCATCCAGTCATCATTACTTCCTCCAAACTTTTGATAAATGAAGAATCTATTGTAAGGAGTCAGAAACACACCATAAGGAAATCGAAGAAATGGCAAACCCCCCACTCTCAGGGTAAAATACGAGCAACAGCCTTATGGTTAATTTCCAGTCTTGCTGAGATCATACAAAGTTTCTATCCCAAAGCTGTGAAACTACTGCTGGTTTTAATATGATGAAACTACCAAGAAAGACAAAGCCCAGAATCTAGAACACCTTGTCTTTCTGAGCAAGATGATCATGAGTAAATCTTGTGTTTGAGCAAGACCCACTGGAGAATTACTGCACTTGGATTATTAAGTGTTTGAGAGGCAGCCAGATATTTGATAACCTCTGCCGAAATGCCCATAAACACTGTCATTCCCTTAGCTTCACACACTTTGTTCATTCTAAGCAAAAAAAAAAAAAAAAAGGCACTCTACTGCCATCATACGAAAACCACAGCTGCTCTAGGGCATACAGTTCCTTCAGCTATAAAAAGCTCCATTTATTTTTCTCTTGTAGTATACTTCAGCTATTTCTAAGCTATACTTTCCCAAGTCTTCAGAGATATTCTGTATGAAAACCAGAGCCAATTGTTTTGCTGAAACCTAGCTAAGTGAAGCAGCATTCAACAATTGCTAGGATATATTTGGCCAAATAACAATAACTAAAAAGGGTATCAACTGCGTTCTTTTTACTAGAATTATGCATTCATGTACATATCTTTTTCACTTCACTTAAGTCAGCAAGATTCTCTCTTGCACGCCTTCCTCTCCAACACTCAGTGATTTTTACATTAATAAAAGTGTGGGTATGGAAAGAAGATTCAACACTTAAAAATCACAAAATCATTTTGACAGCTGAGGCGCTACGGTATCACATTACTGAAAGATTAATTAAAATACAGAAAACTTACAGAATTTTTTCCGTTACTGAATTTATATAGCAATTCCTCGTATCAGAAAGTTTCCAAATTTATTTTTTCTGCATGCATCTGATTTTTCAGTACTTTAAGTGTAAATTTATCATAGGGTAACAGCAAGTGCTTGTTATATTGTATTCTGAAAGGTTTAGTTGCAGGGCCTCTTTTTTTGGCAAATGGAATATTTTAGCAAAGCAGTATTTTATAGGTAGTATGATATATTCCAGGGTACTACCAGAATAAGTATATATCAAGTTATAGAAATTATATACCTCACCCGTATTTCATTTCCCAAGGTAAAACATTGCTTTAACATGTTTCAAAAATCTACCTCTAGGCAAACTTGTTATTTCAACATATCCATGTGAAGTCAGGTCATGACACAGATTACCAAGATGATATTCATCTGCTGTTGCAAAGGCTGTGCACTGCATCAGATTCTGTGCCAAAGGAACAGAGATTTGAGTTAGGGCAAGGCTGAAGTAAGATGATCATAAAGACAACTGTTTGCCTCAAATTTATCATGAAAGTGACATTTTTCATTCATTCTTTTCTACAACATCAGTGCCAAGTTGTTCATCTGGTGTACAAGCACTAACGAGATTACTCACTCCCTGTTAAGTGGAAAAGCAAATCACAGACTGAGATCAAACCAGGTGACATGAGAAAGTAGCACCAAAGAACTTTGTGATAGAGCCACAAAGTAAACCCTTCCTCTCTGAATGCCAATCAGATGCTTCAACAGTAGAAATGCACTTGCTACTGTTCTCCCATCCTACAGTTTATGACATACTCGTCTGAATGCTGAAATCAAAAGCAAGACACCCCCAATACCAGCTTTAGCATCTATATTTTAAAGATAAATGGAGTTAACTATCCCAGCTTGCTTATCAAGCAAACATCATGTTCTTTACTGTAAGGGTGGCGAGGCACTGGAACGGGTTGCCCAGGGAAGTTGTGAATGCTCCGTCCCTGGAGGTGTTCAAAGACAGGCCTTGGGTTATGATTTAGTGTGAGGGGTCCCTGCCCATGGCAGGGGGTTTGGAACTAGATGATCTTAAAGGTCCTTTCCAATCCTAACTACTCTATGCTTCTACGATTCCAGGCACAAAGCTCACTGTCGAGATAATGAGCCACTGCAACACTGCAGCACAGAAAGTAACATATCTTCTGGCCCAGTTGTAAGTGCGGCAGACCTACAGTGTCACCCTGAGCTGAATCTTGCACTAAACAACATGGTTTCAACTGACATCACAGTCAAACCAGACACAACAGCCAGAGTTTGTCTCAATATCCACAATCTTAAACAACTAAAATGCCATATTCAAAACAATGACTGGAAAAATGACTTGCAATGAGACTGACTCACACATAGTGAAGAATAAGAAAGTCAGCTGTGTAAAGATTTTCTTGATTAATCAAACAGGTCACAATAAACCGATTCACAAATTCTACTACCCATTTTAAGTGGATTCCTTTGTTCTGATAGCATGTATGTCCCATGATAATGTTTTTTAGTACAATGCAGTATAAGATATCCAGAAAGCAGTGTGTCTCATTGTGGATCAGTCGTTTCCCAGCTTTTTGTAACTAATACAAATCGGGATGTAACTAACAACAAACAAAGAAAAGAACTGTACCCATCTGCAAGCATTTATAACCACAATACACTTCAACTTAAAATCCAAATTACATTCTCACAGCAATCATACATTCTCAAAGAGCAAGGCCCTCCTTTGAGGGCCCGTTACCAGTCATCAGAATCATGACCACACATTTAACTTCTGTTCTTCAATATTAACATTCTGTTATCACTTCCAAAGCTTTCCTTACACATCATCCTAATTCACTAATCACTAATAGAAAAAAACTTTAAAAGTAATTACAAAATTCAGTGAGCAATTTTGCAGGCCTATTTCTGTGACTGTGCTATGAGGCTGAGTTAACAGAACTCAGTTTTCAGTTCCTCTGCTGCTGTACCTTTTAAAGTTGCATTATTACAATTTCATCTGTATAAATCCATTCTCAATACCTAAACTGGCAAGGCAAATGATATATTTCAAATTCTTCCAGAAAGCTCTGGTTATTAGAAGTACACATGCTCTGCCATGAAACTCAGGAGTTAAGGGAGCAAACTCTTCTAGCTAAGACATCTGAAAACCTCTATCCTGTCCCATGCTTCCCACAGTTTACTACTTGTGCTATCATTCATTTCAGGGCAGATGCACTACAGGACAGACTTTCTGCCTTACTGCTGCAATTCAGTTTCGATGTAAAGACTTTACATTTAGTTAGAACCAAAAGTTTCCTACTAAGACTACATACCTGAAATAGCATTTTGGATATGCACTAGTTTGGTTCTTTTAACAACGTACTGTTTCATGTCAGTTTTTACTAAAATCTTGTTTGATGGAGAATATCTGGATTGCGTGTAATCTGAGATTAAGATGCCTAAAATATATGTGTCCACAGGCACTCTAAATGTCTAAATTCCCATGACAGTTGGTGGAGATACAGCCAAAAGGTCTACAATGAGTGATTCGGTTACTCCTAAACCAGACATGTTAACTGGTCAATCAATGCCATGCCTTCTGCTATGTCACTCTCACCTGCAAACTTAAAAAAAAAAAAAAAAAAAGAAAAAAATCAAACAACCAAAACAAGCCCAGAGCACAAGATCTGTACTGGCACTAGAAAGAAACTCCAGCTACTCACCACCCTCTTCCATTCTGCCGACAGCTAAGGCTTCACTGAGATTCTATTCAGAGCACCATAACAGCTACCCCTAGGAGCAGCCATCCTTCAGTACCTCAACGACTCATTTTCTGTATCATCAACAACTGTAATTCTCCCCGGCCCATCCCTTCCACTTCAAGCATACAGATATTTTTAAGAAAGAAAACCTGTAGGATGAAATTAAATCTTCCTATCACCATAAGAATCAATCTTTATCCTAAGTATAGTAAAAACTACACCTTTAGTTGAATTTCAAGCTTTTTCTATACTTTGTGGCTATAGCATTAAAAATCAGCTCAGAGGCTTTTCACACCATCAGACTTTAAGAGATTAACTCAACTGAGTAGTGGTACCACTCACTGATGGAATGACTAAATCACTTAACTGCTTTCAAGTAACTCCTCCGTCTGTCCTGAAAAACTGGTCTTACAACCATTTATCACTGCTGTTGCTCAGCACTTTGCCTGTAAACACCACATGAAGACCAGTGCTGGGGAGGGGTGGCAAGGAGCTCATTCACAGACTGTTCAGCAAAAGAAAGGTGTCACCTGCAACACCCTCGCAGACAAAAATCACCAGAGATCCTCAGGGTTCAACTAACTGAGAACCTTAGGAGTGGGTCCAGAGCTACTGTCTCAAGAGGCAGAGCAGGAAAGAGAAGAGGCAGCAGCTTGCCCTGAGATAATAGCCTTGGTAATAGGGCCCGTGTTACCCAAGGGCATTTGGTTGCCTCTACACAGGCATAGGAAGGCAGCAGGATGTTTTGTGACATCAGGATTTAGAGAAAACTGACAGCACATTGAAAATCCCCTTAAGCATTCTCCATTTGCACTACTTCTATTAATCATCTTGCAGAAACCAGCCACACCTTTCATATTTTTCTATACACAAACAGGTAAAACCCCATGCTTATTCCAAAGTACTGTCAGCCTGCAGTCAAGGTGATAGCCTGGGCCCTCGTAGATGGGGCTGTGTATCTGACAAAACCACATGGGTTTTTTTCAAGAACAGTAAATGTTTTTGTGAGGTCTGAGTTTATGTCATTTCTGGCACAGCATTTTGCCATGTGGAAGCTTTCTTAGAATATATACTATAATTTCAGTATGTCAGGCAGCATTTTCTCCATTTCTTCATTGCTTTGGAATAAAGTAAAAATAGCAGTGTATATTACTTGCATACATATGTATGACAAAGTCAAACAAAGAAACTGTTTGCATTCTGTGCTGCCATTTAAAAGCTTAGGAATCTAAAAAAAAAGGTCACTTCACCCAACAACAAAAAGCAGCAATGTCTGAATGTAGCATCATAGCATGAATAGCAAGCTTGAAACATTACATGGTATTTCAGGACTAATACTCTTCACTTTCTTTTTTCAAAGCAATAGGAAAATACAAACAGGAGCTAACTTGTCTTGAATGGAGTATTTATCTTACATTAAAGCATACTCCTGCTCACCATACAAAATATTAAACAGAAGCTTAGATGACAAGAAGGCAAGCACTGAACCTTCCTGTGCTGACATTCAGTGGATCACATAATGGACACATTTGCATTGCTGAAGCTACTTCTGAAAGAACAAGACTTGTTTCAGTTTCATCTCTAACAAAATTTTATTAACAATATCCTGGAACTCAGTTGTTACTGTAGCTTGAGGAGAACAGTAACACTTCTGATACCAGGATTTGACTTGGACACTTTATATTCAAGTATGCTTAAGACCTGCCTTGGCTAATATTGAGGCTTGAAAAAAACTATCTTAAGGAAAACCAGCCACAAGTATGCACTGTTCCACTTAAGCAGATATCATTTTATCCAAAACAATTTGTTGCTGCAGTTACTCTACTGGAGACTGGAGATCAAGGTGCTATTTCTCCACATGGAATAATCTTCCTCAAGTAACACTGGCTACATTTGCCATTCCATTTCCTATCTGAAACTTAATCTGAATATAAGCCTTATACTATTCACTTTCATCTTGCATTCTGTTTGAGTGAGGCCTTAAAACTGGGTAGAACTGGACAAGCAAGGATACCTAGGAAAAGTTAAATTATTCTGAAAGTTAGACTTTGTTTCTCAATATTGAATGTAATGTGAGAGCACTGGTTAAAATTATTTTTAATGGATTTCACATTTCCACATTAATAACCACTTATCTTCCCTCCACTTTTGTTTACACATTCCTAATAACCTCCATTTTATCTTCAAAATACCAGACACATTAGCTTGTACCAAGCTTGTTTCTGTTTGAAGATAGGGTAAATAATGAAATCCTTCTCCCAGACAAACATGTTCATTTCATTAACATGTTAATCTAAACCCAAATCTGAATCTAAATTAAACTGATGAAGATCCCTTAATGTTATACAGACTGTAAACTTTATCTCTTACCTGCATGTCTGACAGTAGTGGCTGGTTAGTTCTGGATGGCTGCTTAGTCCTTGGTGCTTTCGGTGGCCTCTTAACTGGCTGGCTACTGTGTTTTGGAATAATTTTGCCAGCTGATACAACTGTGTAAAATCTTGAGGATATGTTCCTTAGCTTTGTAATATGCTCTGTATTGAGCTTGTAGTTTTCCATCATTGCCACACCAAAATGTTTCCAGGATGGAAAAAACTCCTCCCCACTCCAAAAGCAAGCATTTTTAACCAAAGCCGATACATTTCCCTGGAGCAGCTGCCAATTCTTGACTTTCCCATATCCACTTGTCAAACAAGGGAATGCAGTTTTCAGAGCATACAAATCCCAAGACTTTGGTCTTCTGTCAGATGTTCTGTCAACTTCATTATTCAGCTTTAATAGCAGACGTCCAGTTTTATTAAAGCTTTGGCATTGGTGTATTGTTAAAGAGTGGAAAGATCTAGTTTGAAGATTTGGAATTTTCAGCCTCATTGCTTCCCTCAGAACTGTATTTGAAACAAAGAAACAAAATCATCCATCAGTGCTTTGTAAAGAAATAATACTATTTTCCCCTTATCTAAAAGGTAACACCCCTCCACCCATACTGCATGTATTAGTACTCACAAGCACATAAACACTGCTGGGATTAAGCATCCTTTTTTTCAATGCTATGGAAATACTGCAATTAAGACCAAAACACATTACTGATCTGTGTGCTCCCAACACATGGTGAAAAAGTAGAATGGGTTGCTACTTCAGTACGTAAGTAGGCATCTTTTCCTTCTGTTGCTCATTCTATGTAGTAGTCTGTACTCTCAGTAACCCCACTGATGAAATTACTCATGAGCAAGCACACACCTTAAAGAGGACATCAGACTCTGTGAATCATGATTTTACACATAATAAAAACAATTAGATCACTACGCAGTTGCATGGGAATACCACCCGTGAACACACATACACTGATCTGCACCAGCTCAATCTGCTGTATCACAGCCAAGCACGGATCCAGCTCCATTCATCTCTCTCGACTACAGCGAGAGGTTACAGTTTGATCCTGCTTGCACTCACTGGTGCCACAGGGCCTGCAAGGCGTGCTCGCAGCTCTACCCGTGCTGATGGTAACATGACAGAATCCTTATTCTGTTATTCCAGACTTAGAGGAAGCTTATTATAGTTACGCTTCGCTGCAAGAGCTGAACAAATAAACTTCAGTATTCACCTCAGTGGGTGTGTCTCACTTGCTGAAAAAATTCCAGCGTCAAGTCCCTGCCCCATCTGCTTTTATTAACCAAGAACATTTCCCTTGCAACACAAAATCTATCTTTAGCAATTTATATAAGAAATTAAGTTGTATAGTTTAAAGAAAATGGCAATTTCAGAATATTTTTCAAAAACTGTGTAAAGAAGGATCGTTAATACCACCAGTATATTTACCATAATAGTTCCATCAAGCATTTTCTTTTAAGAACAAATCATTGTGTGCTGACTGCAACACATCCTCCATCCTGATAGGGATACCTAGATACTAGCACAATACACATA
>WYDI02068528.1:0-26230 GCA_009867235.2 Psittacus erithacus
CCATGGCAGGGGGATTGGAACTAGATGATCTTAAGGTCCTTTCCAACCCTAACTATTCTGTGATTCTATGATTCCATGACTTACAGATTGAGTCTTTAGCACAAAATTCAGAGGGATTTTTCTTAAATAGTGATTTTTTTTACGACTGTAGTGTAAATTATAAATCATTTACCTAAAAGCCACTCCAGTCACTTACGGATATAAGAATGGGGAAAGTGTGAAAAGTAAAACTAATTACTAATTTTTGTCATAACTTTTTCTTCTTCAGTCTGCTCTAATAGACTGCAGAATATGTAGCATTATCATGCCAGCAAATGCAGGAAGAAATACTAGATTTTTTAAACCCTCTTTTCCTTTCCTCCCCCTCGTCTTCTTTAGCTAAAAAATTTCTTCAGTCATAAAGAAAATTGCCAGCCTGTGAAAAGGTGGGATGTAATATGCAAGCAAGAATACAGCATTAGAGAGGGAGAAGCAGGTGTGAGCTGTGGAAAAAATGACAAGCAAACATTTTTTCCTTGTTATATGTCACTGCCTGCTATCATCTGACAGCACTGGCTGTAACAGACTAACTGGAAGAGGTAAAGCTGTTACTCATAGAAGACGTCCTAAGAGAGGGAAAGACCATGGAGTAATGGCATATAAAGTAGTAGGAATCCTTTGACAATTTTAATTCAGGAATAGTCTCTTTAGATAAGAACACCTGTAGCTAAATTACGCCCAGAAATTTCACATCAGCATCTGTATGAGAATGCAGTGGTGCATGTATTTAGCGGCAGTAGCTTCACTTTTTCATTATCTTAAAATGAAACACACTATTACTTTGACTTCCTGTCTTCTTCATAAGAGAAGATTAAGCTGGGAAAATACAGTCAACAAGTGCTCTGACTCATTAATCTGAAGAAAATACGAGAACACCAGCAAACTCTCATGGAACAGCAGTGGGAAGAAACATATTGTCATATAAATAATGATAACTCTTTTCCATTAGCTAAATATATGAGACTTACTCCTAAGCCAAAGTTTGGCTAGCTAGGTAGCATTTCCTGTCAAGGCAGGTAAAAGTGCTCATCAGTGATGAAGAGTGGCTGACATGACACATTTCCACAACCTGCTTTAATCCATGGTATCATTTGCTTATGCTACAAGACTACTTTAAAGAAAAGATCGCTTTTATTGATCCAGTATGCGCTGCTTCCGAATACCTATTATAATGTTAAAGTCTACTAGAACAAATTGTGGATTAAGAGCTGGCCTTCAAAGTTGTAAATTACAAGTATCCTGGAGAAATCAGTAATGCCATCAGACATGTAACAGCAAGACACAATAATTCTTTTCAAAACTGGAAAACAATCAAATCTCTGGGTAAACTATACTTCGAGAAATGGCTATGATCAACCAAATATGACAAAAAAGCAGTTGCACAGTACAGGACACTTGGAAGGAAGATACGGGACTGCAGCAAGTACCACTGGAGCGGTTTTTAGTAAACATGGCATATCTAAAAACTAACAGGACGGTTGGTAAGAATACAACTGCTTTTGTTGCGTGCTTTTTCTCTGCATCTCAGGGAGTTCTAGAAATGAACATTGTTCAAATTACTTGTGAAACTGATCAGTTACTGATCATTCAGATTTGGGGCCTGCAAACAAAAACTAGATGTTACACGGATACCATCCAGATAAAAGTAAAGCCAGGTGATATCACAAAATGGGAAGTGTGATGCTGCATTCTTCCAGAAAAGTACACAGTTGGATTAATCTAAAAGGGTATTGTCACAGGCCTTATATAGGTGCTCTTTCACCCAAATTTTCACAAGTATTATTTCCAAAGAGGCACACTGTATCTTCTTAAAGGAAGGCTGCATAAACTTGTGTTTACTTACTGCAGTATATGAAGTTTTTGGAATCTGGGATGGAGGATTTTCAACTAAGAATAAGAGTCAATGTTACAGTTTGAAAAAAACTGAGATCAGTTTTACCATGATGCACAGAACATTGTCATAAGGTATAGAGATGCACTTCAGGAACTCAAGAAACTCATTGCAAGTAAATGAAAGAAATGGAGCCAGGGAAGGACATAGAGTGAAAAGAAAAACGAACAGGAAAGTGACCAATCCCAAGAAGTGAAAATTGCTACTATCCTTTGAGAAAAAGAAATGTCATAGATTAGGAAGACAATCACACTCAAAAAACAGACACCTTGACTGTAACCATCTTTAAAACATCTGACAATGCTCCAGATGAGAACTGGCCACTCTAATAACGGTCTGCAAAAAGAAAAAGACAGGACTAGGAAATTGCAGGAAGAATAAACAAACAAACAAAAATCCCTCAGAAATCACTTTTCCTGCCTTTTTCTTTCACCTGCTTTGCTCTTAGATCATCTATGTTCTCTTGAAAAAGACATCAGAGCCAAAAAGAGAAGCAGAAAGACAGCGAAAGAAATAGCCTGTTCACTAGGTTTAAAAAAATACCAACGAACCCCCCATTTTTTCAAAAGCAGGTAAAAGTTATCAATAACAGAGAAAGGCTGCTCCTAGTTTTCTCATACCTCACAGCTGATTCTTAAGAAGGGACCTGAAACTCATTTATTTACCACAGGGGAAAATATGCCTGTTGCAGATGTTTCCTCATGCCATTCTCTCATAACTGAGGAAAAGTATGATGTTGCTTTTTACTAAAGAGCATTCCTTTGGTAGGTGAATATTAAAAATCAACATCTAAAAGGTCAGAGAATTTCCTTGAACAAATAAATTATCACATGTATGCAACATAAGAAACAGATCAATGCAGGACTGCTGTAGGAATTCTTTCCTCCGTATATTCCACTGCATTCACTTTGTGGACTTCAAAAACTTTACTAACTGAACAATTTCCAAAAGGAAGAAGTATTGTTCATGTGGAAAAAAAAAAAAAATGCCCCTCTCTAATACAAATCAGGGCAAATAGTAACCCAACGGGTGAAAGAGGACATGGAATATTCTTCTGTGGTACTGAGACAAAAATAGTGTCTTCTGAAGCCTCTCTCAGCATACTCTTAGGGCAGAATATTCAACTTAAAATGAAACTCTAATGTCTTTCTGAGCTGTAAATAGTTCAGTACCTCTCGTGTGCTATAGCAGAAACAGCCAAACCTCCTTACTATAGCTATACCTTTAACTCTTTCTATGGCCAAGATTCACTTCCTGTGACTAAGAGTCATTGGATAAGAGGTCACTTCCACTTTCAACCATTCACAGTAGACATAAGGCAGGGACTTATGAGAGGAACAGTTCTGAGTAGTTCAGGGACATGGGAAGGCAAACAGTCTGCACTGTAGGGTTATGTGGCAAATCGGCAATGTTCATCTTGGAAGCCTTTACTGGCTCTCTTTCTCCACCATAATGAACTACTCACCAAACTCCCCCCCAGTATAGCTTGCCTGCAGATTGCATGACTTAATCTCTAGCTCAATTTGAACATTTTACAAGGTTCATATGGTTAAAGACAAAACTGAGATACTAAGACAGTGAGGATGCTTCACCTTGCTCTAATAAAACAAAAGGCATATTCACTTCCCAATACAGCTAATAACTAATATTTATCATTTGAATAAAATAAGCTCCACAAAACTATTTTCTTGATATCATACATACAACAGGTGAAAGTAAAAAATTTCAATTTGGACCTTTTTGTTCTATAATATTAGCTCTTACCTTCGGCATGCTATTTCAAAACAGAATACTCCTAAATACAGTTCCACACAAATTGCTTCAGCTGAAGTATACATATTCTACTGTTAATAATCTTTCTTTTATTTGTCAATCAGTTAGCACATTAACATTACATGCTTCAATATTATGTTTGATACCTTCTGGACTCTCTTCTATCACCTACAATACAGGGTGATTCAGCTACCTACACATTTAGAAGTTTAGGAATTGAAGTTTACCAGTCAAGAAAAATCTGAGCTTCAAACTACAGAATTAGACGCGTGAACCCCAGAATATACTTAATTTTCATTTATTTATATACCTTGAAATTTAAAGCAGCTATTGTAAAAAGCTTTGGAATTATAACAGCAACAAATATTTAAAAAAAACCCACCAAACTGCTTTAGGCATATTGAACGACATAAGCAATCTATTTTACATTCATTTTTAATCATATTATTGCACATGTAAATTCCAAGTACTGTTATTTGTTAGTTTGCATCAATTCATACATACAAGCAATGCTTACAGAAAAAAAAAAAAAACAGGAAATAACAAAGATCTTTTTATTATTCAGACACATGGCAGTGTCATGAGAAATGTAATTCTGCAGGACATCATAAAACTCTCATTATGCCCTATTTTTAAGGAACAGATTACCTAATCTGGCTTTTAGAGAAATCTGATTCGGTTGTTTTGGGGAAGGTCTGACAGCTTCTTGACTTAACTCTAATACCACTTCTGATATCTCCATTTTTTATTTCCCTTTTTATTCATAAATGTACAAATACTATCTCTTCAATTTAAGTGTTCTAAGCAGCCATACTGGAGATCTCAAACGTAACAACAGTTAGTTGTTTTATGTCTATTTTGTGATCAATACAGAAGAACTTCTTGCTGTTGCAATGCTCATCAGACTTCGATTTACAACTATACATTTCCGTAACAGTAGTTAAAAAAGGAAAGAAATTCGTAGCAAGAGGATATAAGGATACGATGAGAACAGGGGCTGCAAGCATGTAAAACCAAATCATGAATGGTCAACTGCAGGGAAATAAATTTATGTACATTGACAGCATGTTCTGTAGGGTGCTTAGCGTTGTGCACATTAGACAGTACCTGTCAAGTTTTCACGGTACCAAGCAGTATGAGAAAGTTTGTACTTCCAGGTAGGAAAGGAAAGGAAGCTATAAGGAAAGCATGGTGCGATTACAGCAGCTCTAGAGGTTGTTCACTCAGACTGATGTAGACGTGGCCGCTGAGACTGATTTTTCTTGCCTGTCAGATGTTTCATCAGTCTTGCATACAGTATCCTAGAACCTAGACTTCTGTTGTATAAATATATTTGTTGCCTACTACAACATTGTGGCACAGCTCAGGAGAATGAAAAGTTTTCTGGCATCTTTAAAAAAAATGTGAGGCTGATCCAAATAAGGACAATTATAAACAATTATAAACTACAGAAACAATGCAGATATATAAGAAGGCAGTCCAAAAATTAGCTTTAAATACTGCACGTAAATTACAAAGCAAGAAGCAATATTTTTTTTTTTTCAAGTCTATCAAGATCAGACAGCATTGTATAAATGCAGTTCGATACTGCATCACCTGAAAAGAAATGGAGTAGAACTAGATGACAAGAATGACTAAAAGTGCAAAGTATCTTCTGGTCTGTAGACTCATGCCATAAATATGGCGAATAGAGATCAACTTGCTACTGTTTTTTTGCTAGAGCTAGAGAACATGAAATGAAAACAGCAGATGCCAAGTTCAAAGAATACAGAGAAATATCTTCACATATTATGTAAATAAATTGAGTGACTTCTTGCACAATAATCTGTGGAATAAAGCATTACATGGGTTCAAAAGGGACTGAATAAATCCATTACAAAATAGTCCAGCAGGATTCACATGCAAAGAACGTGACTTTGTCATACAATGTCACCATATTTGAGAAAGCAGAAAGAATAGTTTCGTATTTTATTTTGAAAACTTAATTTAAATACATATATTTAAAACTCTAGTGGTGAAAAGAAATCTTTGGTTTGATATGAAACAATATTAAATAAATTAATTCTAGAAATCAGTTTTTCATTAATGGTGTAGTTACATAGAGTAATTTTTGATTCTGAAAAATTGTATGTCTGTGCAAAAATTTCTGGGATCAATTTGAAAATGTCTGAACTTCTTAGATATTGAAGAAATAAATGGTAACTCCTCTATTAAACACTGATGAAAATACAGCACCCAAAAATTTGATTCTGATGTATACTAATGATATGCAGATCATGCAAACATATATTTACCTTCACAGTATGGAGAGGATCCTTCAAACTGCAACTGTGCATTCAGTTTGCAGGTTAATATATCTTGTCCAACGAGGGTGAAACCAGGATGGCATTTGTACTTCACAAAATCTCCTGAAAAAGTTATTAACAAAGAATTTTAGTCCAAAACACCCCTCAAACAGAAGTATACCAAAATCTCAGGTGTAAGATATATTAATACTTTCGTTTAATTCAAATTCAAGTGAAAACATAAGAAAAAGAGATACTATTTTTTCACCTATTTCAAAGTCATCATCTTCTGTAAGCAAATCTGCATGTGCAACTGTGGGTGGAGGCTGGCACTTCTTCAGCTGATAAGCTGCAAATTGAAGCAAAAATAAGATTAAAAATCCAGGTGTGTTAAGCATTATTTTACAAAAAAAATAATTTCAATTCACACTTTCCAAATTAC
Organism: Psittacus erithacus; assembly: GCA_009867235.2. Classification (NCBI taxonomy): domain Eukaryota; kingdom Metazoa; phylum Chordata; class Aves; order Psittaciformes; family Psittacidae; genus Psittacus; species Psittacus erithacus. Next base: position 6,431 of record WYDI02068528.1, read on the forward strand.
CAAAGCTGCACTGAACCTCATGGTCACTGTTACATTTTCCAAGTTAAACGCCATGACAACACATAAGGGTGGTGAGGTACCGCCTCAGATCACCCAGAGAAGCACAGGATGCCCCATTCTTGGAAGTGTTCAACTGCCAACCTGGATGGAGTTTTGAACAACCTGGTCTGGTGGAAGGTGTTGGAACTATGATATTTAAGGTCCCTTTCAACCCAAATTATTCCATGATTCTATGTTATTCTCTAAAATAGAAAATAATAATTTCTCAGTATATGTAGTACAATTTATCGCCTAGATAGTTGCAGATCCATTGTAGTACTGGATGCAGTGAGATGCTTATGAGGAGATTTTTGCAGCTACAAGGCTTCTGTTTCATGTGGCTGCCTCTGCATCATGTGATAAGGCTAAAGGTTATGAATCACAGGTCATCTAGATTTATGGGAAAATCTGTAATTACCCGGGACATACCTGGCACGTCACACTCATTCTTAATTTAAGCTTACTTAGAATTAATCTTTCTCAGGATACAAGTATATATGTTTACTTAAAGAAGAAACAGCAGTAATCATAATAATAATTGTGTAAATTATGCACGATGCTCTCTTCACCCCAAAACCACAATGCCCTCTTCACCCCAAAACCACAATGCCTTTAAAACAAAATCTCCTCCCTACTCTTCAAATCTGTTTTAATAAATTTTGAGCAATCTCATAAGGAAGGTGACCAGTACAATGACTGACATGCTTCTAAAACAGAGTAGAATACCTACAATAGCTGAAGAAGCCACTTCTGGACAAAAAATCCAAAACAGAGAAGACACTAACAGACAGAGAAACACTAACAGAGAAGTTGAAGATTGTTATCAGAGTGCACATACTATAGAAAAACGCCCCTCTTCAGGGAATTAAACCACAGCCAAGAACATGAATTCTTCTGTTAATTTGACAGACCTATCCTTGCTGTATCTTGCTGGTTTTGAGAAGTTAAAGAAACACAAAATATTGGGAATCAGCCCTTATCTTCCACATAAGGTTCTACAGTCCATCACTGTAAAGCAATTGCACAAGGAGAAAAATATCCAAACATGGCCAGTTTTTAATTCATGGGGAGTTTCAGGTTTTTTCATCCATAGAGAGTTTCCAAGGACAGGGAGGAGAAATCATATATGTTTTCCTGTGTACTAAAATATCTGTATGGTGCTCCTGCTATATACATATATACGAAAACATATATGTAATTATTATTATGCATACCTAATAGTACCAGTTTTCCAGGAGAACACTTGAGAAAAAAAAAAAATACAACCTGCTTAAACACTTGTAACAGCAAATAGCTAAGAGACAGACACTAAGAGGTTTCCAGCAGTAACATATTCTAAGAACTTAAAAATTTACTTGTATGCATGTCCAAGTAAGGCCCTGGACTTCACTGAACTAAGATACCTGTCTCCCAGTATGTGGGCTTAAAAAATGGCCATCCCTTCACTTTAGTTTCCAAGAAGCCCAGTTTGCAGGGTTTTCTCAGAAGTGGCTTATGTCACTGCTTTGAATTCTATTAAAAGCATGGAGGCTGTTCACACTGTACATGATTTCCACACATGGGACATTATGCAAATTATTATCATGCAAAATAAAGGAACAGTGCAGAGGAAAGGAAGCATATTAATTCTTTTTGTTCCTTTCTAGACAACTGCACTACATACTGAAATAAAGTATATATCTTGCCTTTTTAACATCTGTAGTAATCAACCTGAAATACTAACTACATGTTTATGCACCTTCAACTTACGCTGGAAAATGCCCTCACTGACAATTCCCTGTAATCTGCTTCTCAGGCATTGTCTTGTTATGTGGGAGCTATATGTTGCCCCCATGATGACTAAAGCCAGATACTTTAGGTTTTGCTTTTCAGATTGTTTTAGGTGACCATGCATGACACCCCTCTTTTAGGAGAAAACCTCAGATAAGAAAAACATTTCAGACTCTGAGTATTATTTTCTTAAAGACGTCTCCATTCAAATAGATACCTTCAGATACTCATTGTGGCATTTCCTCATTGTCAATTAATTCACTCAATATTTCTGAACTGCATACCAAAAGGCTAACAATTTTCCATTTAACATACATAATTTGGGTGAATTAGTCAGAATTAGACTAGCATTAGAATTCAGCATTTCATTTCTGAATTAGATGGTGATTTGCATGTCCCATAGCCCTGACTGTAACTTTGAGCAAAGCATTTGGCTGGATATCAGTCTTAAAGCTGTTGTTCAACCCTTCCATAGCATCCCATCAAACTTTCTGACCATAAACCTTAGCACGGTCAGCTAGTGCAGAATTTTATTACAGAAAGTTAAAAGTTAACTAATAAATGGGCTAAAATAATTAAAAAAATAAAAGCTTACAATTAGACAGCAATGATTAACATTTAAAGACAGAACATAGTTTATTTAAGGACACAAATGAAGTTTCTTAAGATTTTAAAAATGAATTTGTACTGTAACTTAAGAACAAGTAGCAAATCCATAAATCACACTGAATTTATTTAAGATAATTCAAGATCATCACCATAAACTTCAGAATTTTTTTTAAAATTCATTAATTGATTGTGGTAACTAGATTTTTATGATATAAAGCAAACTGACCATGAAAATTGAGGACAAAGAATCCTCCCGTTGAAAAATCACTGTGAAATTTGAGGAGGACTTGATTGGTGGAACTGTAAGCTGTTTCCAGAGCTGTGTTCCCACTGAAAACTCCAAGCTGAGGTGAATTATGGTCAGGACCATCCCTAGGAAGGCAGATGTAAAATATCAGCTGAAGAAATACTCTACTTAACATTTAAATTAACAGTCTCTTTTCTCTGGAGATCTGATTAAATTTTTGCAAGAAAAAATTCTACTCTGGTATTAGTGACAACAAGAAAAAATAAACTATATGTGACTTGGCATAAAAATTTGTTTTCTTCTTCTTGCTGCCTTGAAAACAAGAGTGAAAGTAATGAATATTAAACAGGGACTTAATAATTTACTTAGGCTTTCATTTTGGTCTGATTACGGGGGGGGAGGGCTGGGGAAAAAAAAAAGTAAAAGCTTTTATATTAAGATTTGTCTTTTCATACAGAAGTGAATGGCATATAAATGAATGACTTAAACAAAATTACACTAAACAGACTCCTCCCAGCAAATTCAGGAGCTATCCATCGCTGACTGACAACTCCAAACATAATACTAAAGAAAGCATGCTTGTAATTCATGGGCAATTGAGAACTGAGAGAAATAATCTGTATAACAGTTGGTTTTAAATCTTTATTGAAAGACACATGCTTCAGGCAAACAACTTCAAATAGCTGACACAATTTTAAGACGTAATTGCTTAGGCAGAAAAAGAAGTCTTTGATACAGTTAGATCTTTACCAGTGAAGGCTTTTTATTATTATTATTTATGTAACATGCCAGAAAGGACAACCTATGATGCATTTTAGTCTTGGATTTATAGTTAATGTAAACATCTGAGCTAGCCAAATGGCAATTTATAAATAGTTATGCACCTCTATAAACTCATTGGATTTTCCCTGTATTATGTGGACCTTAGTATTGCTGTATAGAAAAAACTCACCCCCAGGCAGCAATAGGTACACAAACAGTACACTAGCTGGGAGATAGGAGCATCTGACTTACATAGGAGTAAGTTATATCCTATATTCTTGCAAACTGTCCAGTTGCAGAACCCTCTATGGAATATATGAGAAATAAGTTTCTTTGCACATTATGTAAGGTAATGACCAGGGTTAGCCTTAGATGATAAAATGTGTAACAACTTCAGCATCATTTATGCCTGTTCTTGAGTGCAGCAAATTTCTGTGCAAGAATTTAGACAGCCCTAAGACCCCTTCCTCCAGCTGAGGATGCAAAGTTAAGATGGGTTTGAGGGGTAAGAAATCCATGTTCAGAGAAGGGGCGCAAGGGCTAAAATCTGTCTGCAGCATTATTAAGATATAGTCTGTCAGCAGTATTAAGATATTAAGAAGATTTAAGAAAATCTTATTTAATGCCAAAATTAGTCAGTACCTGCAGATGTCAAAAGTTTTGCTACAACATATATTGCCTCATGTTCACGGGACATGAAATTTAACAAAAGGCAGACTGTTACATCACTTTGTCCTCACATAGCCTCACTTACAAAAGAGAGAGCTCAAGATCTGATTGATAACTGAGCTGGCTTTCAAAGCAGTTTTGGAATAATATTCTTATAGAGTTCAGAAAGTGATATATATTTCTTTTTTTTTCATGTAATTGTAGAACTTGTTTTATATGCTGTTCTTCAGCACATATGACACTCTGAAGTGCAATAGTAAGCGAAAGCAGAGCTTGGGACAGTGATATCTGATAAATCAGAAAAAAAATCACTATTGTTCTGAAAAACTGCATACCAAACTGCAATGTAGTCATTCACAGGTTCAGTTTGGAGTAAGGTAAAGTTGATATAAATCCCATGGCCTGGAGGTACAATAATTAACCAAGTACAGTCCTTGGAATTTGGGTATTCATCTGGAAATCCTGGGGAATAAACTGTACCATTCTGAGCAGTTACATTATAGCCACAAGGTGCTGAAAAAAAAAAAAAAAGGCGAAATTAGTAAAAAAACATACATGTCACATGTTACAAATGGAGTACCAAAATCCTTTGAAATTCGAAAAGTTGACAGGACAAGCCAGTCAAGGTCTTAAAGACAGCATCTGTCCTTGCTTGATGCTTCTCAGAGACACAAATTACTGATACTCCTAAAACATAATTTATGCTGATGTGTTTCACATTTCATTTCTTAAAATCCATCAAAATCTACTGGGAATTTTGCTTTTATGTAGAACTCTTGAAACTAAGATTGCATACATTTAAGAAGGGGCATCTTTTGCTTACACTCAAGGTTAACAAACAAACGAATGAGCAAACAAACTCCTTGCATGTTTCCCTACAACTGAACCCTAAGTGAACTGGAACACAGTTTTGGAAGGAAAAAAAAAAAAAAGAACAGCTGATTGTTCTCTCATTGCCCCAAAACCACTGTACTTTATTTTTGTCAGGTTTTAACCGTGTTTAATGGTACTTCAGTTGCAGGTTGTATGCTGGTTATTCTTGTGGTAAGTAAGATGAAAACAGAGACACAAATTAGTACACTCTTGCGGAATGAAACGTGTAGGCAAATCAATGTGATTAAAAGGTGGTTGATTTTATTACAAGGTATCAAATATGTAATGATGTGCTCTCTTTTGAGTCTCAGTTTGGGGGAATTGACTGATTATGGATGCAAGCATGGATCTGAGGAGACATATGGCCATTGCTGCAAACTAATGAGTGAGACCTTAATCTCATCTGCAGGCACTTAGTTTAGCTGTGGAACCTTTCTCATTAGCTCTTACAATAAAGCTTATGTCATTATTGCCAGGGTTCCTATGACTCTCCTTCAAACCCTCTTCATTTCTTTTTCAGCCTTCAACAATAGATGGAAAAGGGAAAGGGAAAAGGAAAGGGAATAGGAAAGGAAAGAGAAAAGGAAAAAAAAAAAAAGGAAAAAGGAGAAGGGGAGAAAGGGAGACAGAAAAGGGAAAAAGAAAGAAGGATGGAGAAATGCCATCTTAGAACAGAATGTAGTTCTGCTCTTGAACTACAAACCTTCAGTGCCCAAAAATGGAATAAGCTGAGGAAAATTAAGTGTTGGTTCTATCTGTCTCATTCCTGGTTGGAGGTACAGGCCAAGGGCAGCTGTGCTGGTAATGTCTTTTAGCTCTGGTAGTTCTATGATGAAAATATGACTTGAACCCATTTTTCACTGTTCCTGAATCCTCTACATTTATGCCATGCTCAGGTTGCCTGGTCTCAGGAATCTATTCTGTTCTCTCTCTGCATAGTACTTCATTTCACAATTAAAAATGGCTGTGACTGGTACACTTACTACACTGAAATACATTTCTTGAGACTAATGTAGGGGCAAGTGGAAATTCCTTTAAATTCTAGTTAAGATATAGGATTTTTCTGATAGAAGCTTTATACTTAAGCATATTTTGAGTTTATTTTTGACAGATTTATTAACGTTGTCAGTGATTGCATACAATTTGTATTTTGCCTCCATTATTCTCTAATATTCTACAAAGAATGCAGTTTGACTGAATCTCAGTGAAGATGGTCTAATTGCTCTTATATCACTGCTAGCCATGACAGAACAATAAATGGTCTCAGAAAAAAATAGTCACAGATAACAAAACTCTAATCAAATAAGCAATACACACAGCTAATACCAGGTTTTCTCCAAAGATCCTAAAAAAAAAAATCACAGGAGACAGCAAATTAAACAGAAATAACAGGTCATCTTTCACACAAGACAAAAATAGCTTTAGTTTGAATAAACAAATCACTCTAAATTAATGAAGTTACTATATTGTACTTTGAATGACAGGTGTGAAGAAACAGATTTTTGAAAAGTAAAAGCATATAATCAAGTCTTCTGAACTTTCAACTGCTAACACTAGCCACATGATGATTTACAAATGAATAAATGCCATACTATGTCCTCCAATGCTCAATTATACCTAATTCCAGATACAACATTGCGCATAGAAGGACAGTAAACATTTTTAAATGTCCACCCAAAGGTGCCCAAACATAGTTAGCAATTTCTTAACAAATACAAATGTTATACTAAGACAGCTATGGTATATCATTAGGGCAAACTGATTGCACAGGAGTGAAGTCTTCCAGCACAATTACATGACATGCTTCCACTATGATGTCTTGAGCAGAAATTAATCTAATTTTCTCCTGTATACAGATTAAGCTCCTTAATTTGTTTCAAATCACCTGATACACAGTGGAGAATATTATTTTGAATGTGGATGGCTTCCAAAAACATGCAGATCTTGCAGTTCAAACAGTCCTCCAGTGCCGTACTACAGTTTTCAATACAGCTGGTAACTGTTTAACCCTGTTGTTGTATAAATGTCTACAACTATTCACAGTATGTGTATATATACACCAAGCCTTGCTTGGTGTAACTGACTTAGAGAAGTAGTGGTGGAAGACTTCAAGTACCATGATCTAGTACTAAACAGTTGAAATGTATAGGGGATGAAAATACCTTGAAAAGGCTCTTAAGTATAAGAAATGTTAAAGATGCAGAGAAACTCCTATTGTGCAAGTTTGTATTATAAACCTGAAACTCATTTTTCTCAAGTACAACGTCACTTATGAACTTAGGGATGCCTGTCTTTAGCCCCATGATACAAGAAGTTTAACCATGCCATCCTTTCATCTCAGAGCATAAAGCCAACAAATGTGTTTTTTGAATGGGAATAGAACTGTGCAGACCAGAAGCTTAGTTTACTAGCTTAAGATAGACAACTGAATGATCTAACAGGTGCTAGACAGACATACACCACAGATCTCAGATGTCTCAGGGAGAAAATCTAAAGGAAAAGCCCTGAAGTTCTAGCTGTAGCGCTCTAAGTGGTAACCGCTGGCCTTAAAGTGACGAAAAAAATTCCCATGTAATCTCAGAAAGTTTAAAATTTTTAACAATTAAGCATAAAATATGGATATATGTGCAAAATGCTGTGGACAGGGCAGGGTGTTTGAATTAATTCTGATATTGGCAAGTACCTGCAGTGTAGCTAAATACTATAGGTGTACTCACTTTCTTGTGTGCGATTTATTGTTTTCACAACACTGACACAGATCTTCAGAGATACTTCTTAGAAGGGCAACCTTACAGACCCAACACCACTATTTACCAGCTTTGTTCTATTACTGTTTTCCCTGCCTTTTGATGGCCCTGACATTTCTCAGCAGGCAAAAATCCAAACCAAACCAATCCAAACCAAGCCACAAAACTCACTACTTCTAAAGGAAAATACACCTAGACTGGAAAAATTCAGTTTAGGATTTCTAGTAATGTGACATCTCTTACTGTCTTCCTAGGTTCAAACGTATATAAAAACTAGCAGTATCAAAAGCCACCTAGTCTAATTGTTTTTATCTTCCTCCAGATACCAGGATTTTTACCAATTAATTAAATCAGAAATAGTGTATCTTTGGTCTTGCTAGGAAAAACTAATATATGAATATCCAATAACAGCAAATCAGGTGTCTAAAAATATCAAACTACGATTATACAGAACATAGAAGTGGGAAAATTTTAATGCCAGCAGACAAAAATATGCTGCTTTATGTTTCTGAGACAGACCTTTGCAATGATAATTCCCTTTGTCTATATTAGAAGCTTGAAAGGGTACTGAACATTTCTCTAATGCTAATATGAACTCAAGGGAATAATGGAATACAGAAAAGATATGGCACCGGAAAAGGCTACCCAGGGAAGCTGCAAATGCTCCATCACTGGCAGCGTTCAAGGCTAGGCTGGATGGGGCTTGGAGCAACCTGGTCTAGTGGGAGGTGTCCCTGCCCATGGCAGGGGGTTGGAATCAAATGATTTTAAGGGCCTTTCCAACCTAAACCGTTCTATGATTACACAAAAAATCAAAGAGCTTTATTACAGGCTAGGATAACAAAATAGAATGGCTGTGATATTGATACCGTTTCTGATCAAGTGAGGAAGCTAGATTATTTCTCAAAGCTGCATAACATAATGGTCACATTCCTTATCCATTCCCTCAGTTTAATTTTAATTTATACACTTTATTTTTCTCATTTCTGATTTACTACTATAAAAAGGATCCCAAAAGTATGTGCTGTAAAAGACCAGCATTTAAGTTCAGTGTTCTGTGTTTATCTTTTTAAGGTACCAACAGGATTATCCAAAATGCCAATAATTTAATAATACAAAATAGTAATAAGAATGAGATGTAGCTAGAAAAATCTGTACTACTAACACAACAACAACATATAATGAACCAATAAAAAATACAGAGAGAACAAAGATTTTAGCTTGTCTAGAAATCTAAGACTCTAGATTTCTAAGTTCATATACAAAATAATGTGTTTTCACACTGATAAACACTTCCAGTTGCATCTCAGACATTAATGTTTGTAAAAATTAATTTCAATTAGTAAATTAAAAGGATAAGAGAGAGAATACAGATTTGATATCTTAAATACTTTTAGGAATGCAAAGAATGTCGGCATGCGTTAATGTCAAGAGAAAAAAACCCACATATTCTCCTATCTTTCTTATGTCCGGTAAAGTATTTTCTTTCTCTATTCTTATGCAAGATAATAAGGCAAGTTGTAGATGACTGGCAGAAAATATGGTAATGAGTTTTAAAAACCTGCATCATCAGGCAGCAAGGTTTAGGACTAAACACACTAATATTACCATTTACTAGAGCAAGTTATATTCATATCTGTTCTATAAAGACTGCATGGAAGTTATTTTATCAAGCAATTATCCCATATCTTCCATATGTTCTTCAGATTATTTTTTTTCACAAAATTTTTGAAAGTGTTATCGTTATTTCTGGATTTATCTGATATTCTGCTTGTAATTCTAATTGTTCTTTTCACCCTTGAATTGTATTGTATACAGAACATATGTTAGTAATATTCTATCATCATCCTTTACACTTTTATATCCCTCTTTAAGGGTATTGTAAAACTTTACTGCATGTTTAACGTGAGGAAAAAATATTTCATACTTGTTTATAGTGCAGTTTTATCATTAATAACGGGTTTGTTTTTTTTTTTTCAAAACTGTGATAAAGTTGAATCCACAACCTTCATCTTTCAGGGGTTTTTTAGAACTTAATTATTTATTAATTCACGTAATATATGGAAACATTTTGTGAAGTGCTAGAATTTCAAATCAAATGTCAGATGGAGCTACAGTTCACATTCAATGCAAGGACTTATGTACGTAGAATAGACCTTGAAAAAAAGAAAAAAAAAATCATTATGAGTTACAACCAATCACTGACAAAGATGTGATGCATTACCACATCTTGTATCTTTAAAGAAAGCATTATTCTAAAGAACTACATTCTCTCATGTTTCTCCACTCTTTTTCGTTTGGGAGGTATGGTTTTATAATGGATGCCTATACTACCTAGAGCAGTATGGACCAATACCAGCTATAGTTTGCCAAAATACTCTTTTTTTTTTTTTTTTTTTACATATTCTTCTCCCTGAAAGAGAATTTAATTGTCCAAAATAATTTTTAAATTATTTGCATAAGTTCCTTCTTACTATATTTTTGCAAAACACACGAACTCTCTTCCAGCTGTACTGATGCAGATTAAAACAGAGAAATCAACAAAACACCACATCAAAAACAAAAACCAAATTAAAAATGGAAGACATGAGAACAGCAGCCAAAACTCGATAGCCATTTCACAGAAAAAAAGACCCACTGATTGTAGAGAAATAATGCATAATATATAACATGCAATAAACTCTGTTCTTTAATTCAAAAATAAAACTCAGTACTCTCATTTGCTCAAATAGGTACTACTTCCTACTGCTGAAATCAGAGAACATGGTGTTTCTCATTCCCAATGACAAATATTCTCTCCAGATAATGCTTTTTCCCTTCGGTTAGTAGGGCATGTTTATGTCTTACTTCTGGAGCCTGTCAGAGTTCTATAATGTCTGTGCAATAATGTGATAAAATACAGTTTAAACTCAAATGCAAAAGGACTTAATAATTCTTAGTTTAATAATTCCAATAACAATACAAATATTATTTTTTAAATTAACAAGAACTGGGCTTTTGTAATTGGTTTTATACTTTAACAAGTCTCAAATGGGCAAAAATTTGTTTTAAAACTTTCATTCAGAAAACTAATTTTAAACTTTATTTCTTCCTTGTAAGCCCTCTGCACTCCAAGACATATGCAATACTTTCAACCTTTTCTGCATATTCACTTTGCTAGATTTATGAACAATTTATGGTAATTTGCATTAAATATTATGGGACTAGAACTTAAATTTTATGGATTCTTGTAACATTGGTTTTACAAGACAACATAAGGAAATAATACAAATGTCCCTTCCCAAGTACATGTACGAAGCATATGTTCATGCTGCAGAGCATTATATTTAAGCTGTTAGGAGAATGCCTGTCTCAGAAATAATTAAAAAAATAATTTAAAGTTATTATTCACAGTACTAAAATCTTAATTTGGGAAGAAAGGAATTGAAGTGCTGAAGCAAACCTCTAGTCCATCTAGTGTACTTATTGCTTCCAACAGTACTCAAATCCTGATGTCACACAGAAGAATACAAAGTAAAAAACACTGTGTTAATCCGTCCTACTGGAAAAATTATGTCTAGCCTCTAGTAGTTTGTCCTGAAGAAGAATAACTGACCCTTCCCTGACAGTTTTTTCACGACTCATACTTGTAGTTCAGTTAAATCTTATTTAAATTTCTCACAACTTTTTCTCATTTGACTAACCTAAAAGCTATTGGGTGTTTTGTGCAGAGAAGCATCTGTCCCATCTTTCAGGATCAGTGTCAAATATATTGAACACAGATTCTGCAGTAAAAACTTGCAGCACCATTAGCCTCTTGCTATGACAGAAATAATTTATTTCAATCTATTTTTTATCTTCTTAGCTGTTTGATTACCTATGACACCAGTTCTACACATTGGCTGCCTAGTTTTGACATAATATCCCATACAAGACTTTGTCAAAGTTTCTAACGGTCTACAGGAATGTCAGGAATTTCATTTCTGCACTTGTATTTTCTAGATAAAAGTCCAAGTAAAAGCTTTGCAATAGAAAATTCTGTATGTTACATTGTACACTCCTCCCTTTGCCCCAAAATCTGAATTAAAAAAAAGGAAAAAAGAAATCACATGGTGTTTAAAATAATTACTGGCAATACCATGCATTCTCATAATCAAGACAAGTAACAGATGTTAATATGAACAATAAATCACTGCTGAGGAACATGATTCATAAAATATTTTTGATTTATAAAAGCACATATTATTCTGACTTCAGCTTACACTACAGATTAAAGGTACAGTTCTGCAGCAAAAAACCATGTGACATATACACACACAAACAAGTAAACAAAAATCAGGAAGTATTGTGAGTTCTGAAGTAAACGGATACCAGAAAGTTACCTTCGCATCTGGGGAAATGATAGTTCCAATTTCTGTTGATTCCATGTTGGCATGTGAGAACAGGCTGACCCCTCAGAACATATCCAGGATAGCATTCAAATGATACCGACTGCCCCACACTGTAATCTGAGTTGACTATATAGCCATTCAAAAAAGGAGGAGGATCAGGGCAGTTTTGTAACTCATAAGCTGGAAGAGAACATAAGTATTTTTTACTGCTTAGGCAGCTCTCAACACAGGAAGTAAAATAAACTCTGTAATGCATTGTGTAGCAGTTAAACACTGGAGTGCCAAACTCCAGTCAAAAAGTGATCAATGCATAACAGGAAATAAATTGTCAATTAGGACCATCCCGATCTTGATAAAGAAATGAAAAAATTAGCTCTAGAAACAAAACATAGGAAAAATCAAAATGTGGAATTGAATGAATTGCCATCTACAACAGAAATTTAGAATAAAGAAACTTTTAGTGCAGGGCACAAAGATGGAATATTGTGGTTTAGTAATTTATGTTGAAGCTTCAGATTAGAATATTATATAAATTACTGTTTATTATTAAATACACTTCTAGGTTCAGAGCTAATACCTAAAGTGTAAGAAGTAACAGTTTCATAATAGAGTAACATTTTTTTAACCAAGATACACAGAATGAATTTATTTAATAAGTAAGATGGATTACTTAGTAAGTATGTCACTAAGTGTCATAATTTCATAAGTACATCAAAATATTTCATGAACTTTATTTATATTCAGATTAAATTTGTTAAGTTTGAAAATATACTTGTATTTGAAAGAAGTACATACTTGTTATTTTTGATCAGATTATTTAAGGAAGCTATTTCAACAAAATTAAGCTAAACATATAATGTAGGTGTCCTTAAGTGCTTACTTAAAATGAAGCTTGTACTTGATTGCTTCACTGAAATATAGCTACCATAATGAGATATTTTAGTCATTGCTAATTACAGCCATGCTATGAAATAAATAACAGATTTATTTAAAAAAGGCATTCTTCTTTTCCCCAGTTTGTTCACTGAATCCAGATACCAGTAGCTGTAACAGCACAAAGCTGGAAGAGATGCTGAGGTATCAGAAATACCTGAAATCCTCTCCAAGTCAGACTCCCCTTCTATCAAATAGCAAAAAAACAAAGAAAAGAATATAAAAACTTAAAAGTCAGAATGAATCACTAATGGAAAGGAAATACAAAAAGCCTTGTTCTTCCTTAATTATGGTCCATTAAAATTTTGTGCTGAATCCAGTAATGGCTCATTAATTTTTAATGCTATTATTAGTACTGCCATCATTATTCATATAGTACTACTACAGACAATATCATTATTATTAACATCTTTGTACAAAATAGAGTACTAGAAAGATAATCTAAGAGTTCAGGACATTAATATTAATATATTAAATTATATTAAAAAGCTACTTAGCAAATTATATTAAAAATACAACAGAAGTTCATTCTGGATGGTCAGAGGTTCTCATAGATTCATTTGACAAGGTGCAGCACTACCTTGCCCAATAGTTACAGTGACAGTGTTTTGCAATAACAACAATAAGAATTGGAACTTTAAAACTTTGATTACACAACCTTTTGAGGAGATGAACTAGGCATGAAAAATATCCTTTCTCATTGGTTTGTATGTGGCAACATGGTATTCATAGATTGTATTTTAAACATATTTAATATAGTTTCAGATTTCTTAAGCTAGTCTTTAAAGAAAAAAAAATTTCTCGCTGATCTACATGTGAATGCAATACAGAATAGCTGAGTTGCAATAGGAAATCCCAAAAGAGCATCAGCATATCTCTCTGCCTCCCTAATTTGCACAACATTCCTTAAAGTCCCCTGGATTGTTAATGTAAAAAAAACAAAACACTGCCCTTTAGAATTCTAGCTACTGTTTATTCAGAGATGCATATGCTTTTCTTCTTTTGTACGACAGGGTTCTGGCACTTTTTTTAGTAAGATCAGAACCCCTGCCTAAAGCAGATTACCATAAGTTTGAAGGTCAGTCAGTTAGGCGTGAAAGCACTTGCTTTCACGGAGCAGAGCACACTTTTTTTGTTTGTTTGTTTTTTGTTTTTTGTTTGTTTGTTTGTTTGTTTGTTGGAGGGGGTTTGGGTTTGGTTTTTTTTTAAGTGTAAAATGTGAAGATAGTCTCTGCATGTGACTTCTGATATAAATCCTATAGATGACTCGTATATTATTGGTGTAACTCTAAGTCAGGTGCCCATCTGGCTATGATACCATGATTTACAGGCCACTCAGGAAATATGCTTTACAGTTTAATATAAATATTATTTATACCTGTGGGTTTTTTTGATATACACAGTGACTATACCTGATTTAAAAGAGCAATTTGTTATTCAGTCATCACTATCAAATATTATCCACAAATCCTGATGTCACACCTCAAAAAGAAAGTTATTTTTATGAGTGTCATGCCCAAAGCCTTGTTTGGTACTGAGCTTTAAAAAATGATATACTGTTTCACAGCAGAATAAAAACCTCACTCTCTAGTGAGAGGCTGAAATAAAGCCCAATGTAAAGGAAATCTGAGAAAAAGATATAATTCCAATGCCAGAAGCAGTCAAATACTTGAATTTTAAAAGTATCTCATACTGACATTCGGCATTTCTTCGTGCAGTATATTTTCCACTATTAAGAAGGTAAATCACAAAAGAAATATAATTACCATCCACTATCCTGTTTTAAATTCACATGTATTTTCCTTCTTACATTAATGCTAGGGTGACATCGCCTTTGCAAGTGCCACACACATCCATAACACTTCAACACAGAAATAATTCCTTTACAGAAGAATTGTATTAGCAGAGAGTTGAACATACAAACACTTATATGCTAGGAAAACTCACAATTAAGGTTGCTTAAACCTTTCATTTAGTCTTACTTCACACTTCTCCAGTACCATGTTGTGTATAACTGTTGACTCAAGAACGAATTACACTTCTCAGACTAGATTAGACGAGCATGGGTTTGTCTTTTTCCACCAAGCAGCTTTCCAGTCTCTCTTCCCCAAGTCTGTAACATTGCATGGGGTTGTTGTGGCCCAAATCCAGGACCTAGCACATTGCCTTGTTGAACCTCATACCACCGGCCACAGCCCATTGATCCAGCCTGTTCAGATCCCTCTGCAGTGCCTTCCTACCCTTCAGCAGATCAACATTGCCACCCAACTTGGAGTCGCCAGTAAATTTACTGAGGGTGCAATCAATCCTCTCATCCAGATCATCAATGAAGATATTAAACAACACTAGTCCTAACACCAAGCCCTGAGAAGCACCACTAGTGACTGGTCGCCAACTAAGAGTGATGCCATTTACCCTCACTTTTTGGGCTCAGCCATCCAGCCAGTTTCCAACCCAATGAAGAACACACCTATCCATGTCATGAGCAGATATTTTCTCTAGGAGAACACTGTGGGAGATGGTGTCAAATGCTTTACTTGTACCAAATACACAATGTTCACAGCCCTTCCCTCATCAACCAGATAAGTCACCTTATCGTAGGAGACCAGGTTGGTCAAGCAGGACCTGCCCTTCCTGAACCCATGCTGACTGGGCTTGATCCCCCACTTTTCTGCACTTGCTTTATGATCACACTTAGGATCATCTGCTCCATGACCTTCCCCAGCACTGAGGACAGTCTGACAGATCAGTAGTTTCCAAGGTCATCCTTCCTGCCTTTTTTGTAGAGAGGTGTCACGTTGGCCAACCTCCAATCCTCTGAGACCTGTCCACTAGACCAGACTGCTAATAAATTGTGAAGAGTGGCTTGGCATGCTCCTCTGCCAGCTCCTTCAACACTTCTGGGTGCAATCCATCCAGACCTATAGACTTGTATATGTCTAAGTGGAGCAGGAAGTTGCTAGCTATTTCTTCCTGAATTATGGGGACTTCAATCAGCTCTCCATCTCTGCTATCCAACTCAGGGAACTGGGTACCCTGAGGATGACTGGTGTGACTATTAAAGACTGAGACAAAAGCAGCATTAAGTACCTCAGCCTTTTCCTTATCCTCAGTCACTAGGTTTCTCCTAGTACAGGATGGAGGTTCTCCTTGGTCCCCTTTTTTTGCTAATATATTTATAATAAATATACTTTTACTATCTTTTCTGGCAGTAGACAGTTTTAGTTCCATCTGTGCTTTCGCCTTTCTAACTTTTTCCCTATATAACTTAACATCCTTGCACTTTTCATGGGGTGATAGTCCCTTCTTTCACAGGTGATAAATTCTCTTTTTTTTTCCTCTGAGTTCGAGCAGCAGCTCCCTGTTTAGCCAGGGCCAGTCTTCGACAATTGCTTGATTTCTGGGACATAGGGACTGCCTGCTCCTGCACCTTAAGGATTTCATTCTTGAAGAGTGTCCAGCCTTCCTGGACCCTCAGTCCTTCAATAATATTTCCCAAGGAATTCTGCCAACCGGCATCCTAAACAGGCCATAGTCAGCTTTCCAGAAGTCTAAGGTGGAGGTTTTGTTGACCTTCCTGACTTCTCCAGAGACTGAAAATGCAATCATTTTGTGATTGCTTTGCCTATGACAACCTCCAACCACCACATCACCCACCAATTCTTCTCTGTCTGCGAACAGCAAATATAGCCAGGCATCTCCCCTAGTTGGCTCACTAACCAACTGGGTTAGGCATTTATCTTCAACATCCTCCAAGAACCTCCTTGTTTCTTCTCTGCTCTATTGTACTATCAGCAGACATCTAGCAGGTTGAAGTCCCCCAAGAGAACAAGGGCAAACAATCTTGAAACTTCTCCCAGTTGTTTGAAAAATGCTTTACCCATAGCTTCATCATGTCTAGGTGGTCTATAACAGATTCCTACTAGGTACCTGCTTGGTTGGCCTTCCCCCTAATCTTCACCCACAAACATTCAGCCTTCCCACTCACAACACTGAGTTCAAAGCAGTTGATGCACTCCCTGACATACAACACAACCCCACCACCTCTTTTTCCTTGCCTTTCCCTTCTGAAGAGCCTGTAGCGATCCACTGCAGCACTCCAATTATGTGAATTGTTCCACTATGTTTCTGTGATGGTGATTATGTCATGACTTCTCTTGTCACTAAGGCCTTGGTAAAAATTCTCTTTCCATCTTTCAAAAAATTGTAGAATACCAGGTTGGAAGGGACCTCAAGGATCATCTAGATCCATCTGTCTTGGCAAAAGTTCAGTCTAGACAAGACCCTGTCCAACCGAATCTTGAGAATGTCAAATGTTGGAGAGTCTACCACTTCCCCAGGGAGATTATTCCAATAGCTGATTGTTCTCACTGTGAAAACTTTTCAAGAGAAGAGTTTGGACTAGTTTTTTTGGCAAAAGCTAGAAAAGCTATCTTTCACACGAATGTACTGAATGAAGCTGTACTTCCACTTAATCCTAAAGTGATAGATTTACACATTTCAGTTTTTGCACATCTAGGGAAAGATTTGTCAAGCTAGTAACCTTTACTTGTCAGCTTTTGGAGAACACCCAGCCTGATAACATATGCTACACTTTCTTACGAGACCTTTGCAAGAATTGACTCAGAAGCTCCATCATATTTGTCTTTTTGCTGGATAAAGGTCATCAGATTTAACATGTTTAAATCATGTTGTGTATGTGTGTGAGTGTGCTTGTGGAAGAAAGGGAGTGCAATTAGAATGTTTTTTTCCGTTTTCTGGAACATGTTGCTCTCCCAGTACAATAGGTTAAGATTCTTACCTCATACTCAGCTGTACAATACACTGAAATTCAGAATAGACAGAACATGCTCTTAGGAGTTCCAGTAATGGGAACTAGGATTCCCCCAGTAAAAATAGTACAAATAAAACATTTCATCTGCTTCCCTCAAAGAAGCCCTAGTCCTAAAGGGAAACCTAAAAAAAAGATGTTCCAGAAATACTAAAAGTTTGAGGTAACAGTCAATAATACAGCCAGGGATTAAAAACCACAAATATGTCTTAACAGCCATTAGACTAACTGTATTCTTCTGTGTACTAAATCATGTTATGAATCTCTCAGAGTCCATAAACACTATTTATTTATTCTGACTAGCATATATTTTGAGTCATTACAGTTGTATACAGAGTATCCCGAGCCTGCAATTAGCTAACTTGGCTTGTCGATCAAACTTGTGTGACTACTCTTCTTCCCCTCAGATCTAGTGTGTGTATGCTGCTTACATCTCAGATACTGAGATTTGACAGATGTGACTGTCTCAAAACGTCAAGATTACCAGTCAAATGCAGCTTAGAAATGCTTGTCTAAGTATTTCTGATTGCTTCCTGCCTTTGCAGCTTTCCGTAAGTAGCAAAACCACAGCAGTGAGAACAAAAGCAACCCCTTCTCAATGCCTTTTTTGTTTTTAATTAAAGAGTACAATATATATTTCAACAACAGAAAAAGTGCAATTAAAATTAATGTTGCTATTTTAAAAATCAGGCACTTCTAAAGTCCTCGCATTATCTCACAAATAAATAATAGTACTATCTAATTAAATTTATCTTAACTGTTTCAGATATTTCAACAGGTAACTGGTACTAATTTCCTTCTTGCTACAGGTGAAATTAATGGGCTTTCCAACACACACAAATCCAGTAACTCAGCCTGATCATAACTGAATACTCACCATTCCTTACATATTGCAATCGCAAGGCTGAAGTGATAAAACATGAAAGCATCAGAGCATAAAAGAACAAGGAGTTGGCCAGCAATGGTACCAAGAGCTGTATCTTCTGTAGTTCTGCTAACAAGACAAAGCTTTTTCTTGCATTCAGAAATACACAGTACCTAGGTGATTTAGGTTATATATCCAAATGCTGTGTTATAAGAATTCATAGGCTAGTGCTTTAGAAGCAGCACTAGCTGCTTACAAGCATGGGAAGCAAATATATTACTGTTCTTAGTGTGCATACACTTTTCGTCCTCTCCAAAATAATGTGCCCAAAGTACAATCCCAGGCTATATTAAGCTTCAATCTTGTAAGTATTTTTCTGTCTTCAGCAAGTCAGTAGAAAAATTGAGAAACAGCTTTAATAATTCTATCATTCACTATACAATATTCATATTGTTTGCTTTCTCCTGAGATGAGAGGTTATCAAAAAGCCTTATCCTTCATAAAATGCTAAGATCTCTAGAAAAATTCATTTTTTATGATATGGAAGTTTGCTTGAATAAGCATACCTATTAACAATCTCCCTTTAGCTTTAGGCTGGCATCTTTATAAAAAGGCATCTACCTTGCAAAGAAAGGGCGCTACCTTAATGCATAGAATAATTGTATTCTAGCTAGTAAAGGAAAGTGCAGTCCTTGAATTGAACCAAGTTTAGTACCATTCAGTAAAAGGACAAATTTAATCTTAAATCCATTTTAATGTGAATTTAATGGATCAAGCCATGCAGTTTTGTGGGCACTTCCTAATACAGAATCATAGAATAATTGAAGAGTTACAGTTTGAAGGGACCTTAAGATCATCAAGTTCCAATGCCAACCCTCCCCCCCCATGGGCAGTGACATTCCTTATATCCAATCTAAACTTTCCCTGTTTAAGTTTTAACCCATTAACCCTTGTCCTATCACTGGAGTCCCTAATGAGGAGTCCCTCCCCAGCATCCTTATAAGCCCCCTTCAGATACTGGAAGGCTGCTACGAGGTCTCCACACAGCCTTCTCTTCTCCAGGCTGAACAGCCCCAACTTTCTCA
>WYDI02069944.1:0-25940 GCA_009867235.2 Psittacus erithacus
GACAGGTTGTGGGGGGAAAACAAGCAGGCTACATGCTTTGTCTAATTTACGACTAAGCTTAAACCACAACAGCTGTTAATCTACACATAAGAAGGGCCTGGGAGGTTCTCAGCAGGCATGCAACTCCTCTGGCTTCAGAAGATCCATGCTAGTTTACACTAGTACTAAATCCAACCTGTAGTGCCTGGTGCTATTGTTACAGCACTCCCTGCTCCTTTTCCCCCAGAGTGAAAAAGAAAGCTGGAGATGAATTACAGATGCACACAAAATCTTCCAAGTCACATTCAATTTGGTTTCTTTATCATCACTTAGTCCAGACACCATGAAATGTTCAATTACGTGAAGGTACAGACTCAGATGTCATATTAATGTTATCTATTATTCTAGACCTTTGGGAAGGGAGAAGCGGAAAGCAGCTTTCTCTCTCCCAAGCTGCTTTATTTTTAACATCTGCTATTTTAATGCAATTTAAAAGAAAATATTTCTGAGCTCTGGAGCAAAAAGCTTATTGGATGGCAGAGTCCCATGGAGCCTGAATTAGGTGTTTCAGATCACAGAAATCTCTTATTTCAGCCTTTTTTTTAAGAGGAACACAATACCTGAGGAGAAAGTTCTGCTTGTTTGCATCTAGCAACATGCAGTGTAGAAGAATGAGGATTTATTTCAAGCTACATTTTATACACTTTAAAGAGCTGACTGTTTAAAGATGTTGAACACCAAACTGAGTGTGATTTTAACCCCCTTCCTGGCAGTGTGGAGAAGAATCCCTGACAACCAAGCCAGAAAACTTCCTGTATCACCTGCCCTGCACACGGAGCTAAGGATGGAATCTGTGTCCTAAAGCACACTGGGAGAGGAGAAAAATCCTTATCTCGAGCTTACACACACTGCTGTGGGTTTTTACATGGTGAAAGCCTGGACC
Source organism: Psittacus erithacus (assembly GCA_009867235.2). Lineage (NCBI taxonomy): Eukaryota > Metazoa > Chordata > Aves > Psittaciformes > Psittacidae > Psittacus > Psittacus erithacus. Next base: position 923 of record WYDI02069944.1, read on the forward strand.
TCAGCTGTGACTGCACAAACAAAGGATTCCCGGCACACTGGAGCTGGGCTCACCAGAGAGCCAAGCGCGTCTTTTCAAGCAAGGGATTTCTCGTCTAACTGTCCCTACAGCCAGCGAGACGGAATCAAGGGGCTTCAGCTAAAATAGCCCCATCTCCTGACTCCTGCTAGCATTACACCGGACTAACATTCAAATAAGTGCTTTGTTTCTATTTTAGGTCTTCTACGAAGGCTTGTAAGACTAAGGGGTTTCCCTTCCAAATACGTTTTTAGCATTCAACTAGCCCGTTAAAAAAAGTAGACCACTGCAGAAGTGAATCCCACAAAGCTGCAGGCAGAGCAGGCTCCCCTCCACATGCCATTCCCTATCCCTGTTCAGAGAATGTGCTCCCCAGCCATTACTAGTAAATGTCTTCCAGGGAAAGTGCTGGCACCCTGCAGACAAGATCAGGTCTTGATAAATTCCTAGCACATAGCTCCCTACAAAACAGGGTGGGGAAACAGTTGGAATGCTGAGAAACAGTGGCTTAACCTAAGGGGCTCACCAAGGTAGTGCCCACTATATCACAGCCCTTTCCAAACCAGTATGCCCCGCTGCCCAGGGCCAGTCAGAGACCTCACATTGTGGCAATGCCCCTTTAGCACTGACGGCTCTCCAAGAAGCTTGACTGCGTTTGCCTTTTGCACTAGAAACATGGACTTAATCATGAAAATCTGACACAACTGAAGTCAGTGGGCTTGATCCCATGGGTTGTTTGTACGCTTAACACAGAAAGGCTGTATCTGATTTTGTTGGTTCCCACTAACAGTCAGTGCAAAAGGAAGAGGTATTGATGCTATGTGAATTCTTTCCTCATTACACCAAACTTAAGAAAACACATTGTGGCAGTTTGCACTTGTGACATAATGAGTGTCAATTGCCACAAAGGAAGCACAGACAATCTGAGAACTAAGGGATAGGAAAATTGAAGTGGTTCTCTCAGACACCCACTTTTATCTTAACTAGGAGGAGTCTTGCTATTAAATTCCATAAGCAAGCACAACTCAGAAAAACTCAGTTGGTAGCTCATCTCCCACGTGTTTTCTAGTGCAAGGGAGCATTAGGAAGACCTGGTTCCCCTTAAGAAAGCCACAGGACTGTTGGATCCCTTCTTGAACATTGACAGTGACCCCCTCACATACAGTATCAAGGAAAGCTGGAGTCACAGCTTCCACAGCTCACCAGTCTCCATCCTCAATTCATCTAATCACTCTTCCTGAGTTTGTGTCCCCACCAACTTTTCTGCAGGCTTCAAATTTGGTCTCTGTCTTTGCAAATAAAACACCCCTTTGACTACCCCAAAAGTATCTCTGTAGTCCCTCCAAACGCCCATCACCCCAAGACTGTTGCAGCAATAACCCACCTGTGATGCTTTATCACTGCTGTAAACAGCTTCCTTCCTTTGGGCTAGGTTCTGCTCACAGTGCTGCAAGAGGATCAAAGAACAGTGCTTGTTTTGTCCAGCTGCATCTCACAGAGCAGCACAAGGCTCAGGATGGGCAGAAACACCACACATCTCCCCAGCTGCTGAGAACCATCTGCAGCCTGCAGTGTGTCCTCACCTGCTTGCTAATAGCCTCCAAAGGAACTCATTTAAAGCTTGCTTAGGTAAGTATAAGTTGTTTAGTCTTCACAGTGTAGACATGCCTAAGCCACAGGAGTATGAGATTAGATCAAATGCTTGTTTTTGTTTTGCCAACTGTTTTTAAAAGAAAGGGGGGGGGACAAGGTTGGAAACCTGTGTCATTTCCAAAAAGACATTGCAGTTACTGATCTCACCTAATTAAATATTATTTTTTCCACATCACTTCATTTGTTTTGTTGCCTAGTTTATTCTTTTGTTATGACTTGAGACTAAAAGTGCTTTATGCAGAGATCATGACTTTCAATACATTTTTACAGCACCAAGCACAATACTAAACACACGGGCCTTCAGCACTATCAGTATAAATACATAATCATACACTGTTTCTCTAACCTACAGGGAGCACAGCTGGTATTGCACACAAGAGTCCTAGAGCAGGACTCCTCTTTCTGCTGCACACCAAGGTAGCACAGTAAGCCACAGCCTCAAGTTAAGCTTTTAGGGTCTGGAATTACACACTTGAAAACTGCATCTTGTGACTTTGAGACATGGACCAGGTTAGCTCCAACTTACAGAAATGCTGCAGCTGTAGAATGCTGAACAGTTACTAGAGCATATACAGGTCAAGACCAGATACAGGCGGTAGTTATTCACACACTTTTCTTGTCTCTGGAGTCTATTTCAGCTGGCTGCACTTCAGTATAATCACAGACAAAAGAGGAACTTCAAAGGACACCTCTACGATAAAACATCAGGAGCCTTCAGCTGCAAAGGTTAAACAGACACAGTTGATGCCCCAACTGAGGAGAGCAAAAAACCACAAGATTGCATGAGTGTATTTGCTCTTGCTTTCATTCCTTCTGTCCCCCCCAAAATGGGCTGTCAAACTCAGTTTGGGAAACAAGGTGCCCTATCCATTGATCTTGCTTTGCTGCTTTTCCTGTAGAGGTTACTATAGTGGCTTTCCAAGCTAAAATCAAGGCCTCCAGATGCCTGAGGCTGTACATCTAGAGGAAACATTATTACCCTCATCTTATAGATGAGGAACAGATAAATAACAGTTTGCCTCTAGACTACTCAAAAGGCTCTTAATTGAGCCCAGTGCTGAACTCAAGTCCTGCCTCCCAGCCCAACCTTCAGTCAGACCTTCCTTCTCTCCAACAGGATCTGTAATTTTTCCATAGAAAAACTGTAGAAACTATTACAATTTCTGCACATAAATTTCCATATGAGGTTGAAAGAAGAAGGAAGAAAAATAAGACAGTGGGGAGTAAAGTCAGAGGAGGTAGCATAAGATAACTGTCAGAACTGTTCAGAGCCAAGATTCCCAGGTTTACACATCCAAGGAACTGAGTCAGCTTCCTTCCAATAAATATTTATTGGGACCACTGACTACTTCCAAGGTCAGCATGTGCCAGATATTGACCTTCATTACAACAGCACAAACAGCTTTTAGCAATCATGGAATTCATCATTCTCCAGGTGCTGATAAGCTTGTTCCCAGACTTACTCCAATTTTGTTATTTTTAATAACTTACCCTGGAAGGATCTGGAATGTGAATTGCCTTTTCCATTCATTCCTCTCTCTTATTACAGTCAGAGTTTCCAGCAGCTGATTTCAAGTGATATTTACTTTTAAAAGCCTGTCAGACATGCTGACTGGTAAATATTCATCACATGGAAAAAAGCGCCTACTCTTTCTATTGATGGACAGGATTCCTGCACTCCAGGCAGTCAGCTTCACACCACCCAGACAATTTCATAGCAAGGAACAATTTCATAGCAAGGAACAATTTCATTTTGAATTCCAGAACTTTAAATATTAGTAGGAGCAAAGAAAACAAGCACAAAATAATTGGTGTTTTTTAGTGGCCTCCATAAATTCCACTCAAACAGTCCTCAATATTCACAGGCAGTAAATGCTCAAGTCTCTAAGCTCCAGCTCTAGTCTAATATATCACTTATTCCTACTAGGGTTTTAAAATAGAATTCCATCCCTCCTTCTTCCAGTTAAGTCTTGCTGGGAAGATGCTGCACTTGGACCTCAAGAAGGGATTTGTGCTGGTTTGTCACTTCTGCATCCTTCCATGCCCTACCTGCCACAAAACATCATGTGTAGCCAAGGTAAACCGGATGGCCACAGCAGCCTCACTTATGACTAGCAGGTCTGAACACCTGTACTTTCTCTGAAGCCCCAGGATTTCAACCTCACACTACAGATATCTATACAGAGCCTCAGCTGGAAGAAACCTTTGAACCAACCACGGGGCTCCAGAAAGCTCTCTTCACCTTGGAAAGAGGAATCAGTGAGTTCAGGGTTCCCCAGTTCTTCTCTCATTCCCTCCAGGTTTCACAGTTCATTGACAGAAGACAAAAACCCAGCTTTGGGAAAGTTCTGGGGCATGTCTGGCGCACACCACACTCAAGTGTGCAAATGGAGGTTGGAAATATGCCCAATATTTGAAGCTGACATCAAGAGCAGTTGGTGGCAGTAACAGAAGCAGAACAGAGTCTGGATTAAAAACCAAGCTCATCAAGTTTACAGTAGCTCAGATGCAGCTCATCTGCAGCACACTGCGCAGAACCATTACAAAAACATTCCCCCAAAAGCTCTTCCCCACATCTGCAATTCTAAAGTCACAATTAAAGGCTAGCGAATGTTCTGTTCCTGCCATTTTTCCTAAAAATCCTTCACTGGCAGAAAAAGCATGTTACATCTTTTCTGCTGTGTTGCCCATCCTATGCCAGCTACAATGCCAAGCGCTATTAACGGCCTCGTAAAAACAGAACGCACTTATATAAGATTGCCTTAGTAAATGCAGGTTAAGGCGGACATGCAAACAAATCTACTTCTTTGCATAGTAAAGCCATTATCACATATCTGTTATTATACAGCAACAGGAAATTTCAACAGTTGGGCCCTGTCCTCACTCAGGTAGACTCATAGAGTTGCTGACGTTGGAAAAGACCATTAAGTCCAACCATGGACAAAGCACTGCCAAGGCCACCAGTAAACCAAGTCCCTAAGCACATCTACATGTCTTTTAAATAACCCCAAAGATGGTGATTCCACAACATCACTGGGCAGCCTGCTCCAATGCTGACTACCCTTCTGGGGAAGGGACAGCTCCTAATATCCCGTCTAAAATTCCCCTGGCGCAGCACGAGGCCACTTATTCTTGTCCTATCCCTTGTTCCCTGAGTGAAGAGCCCAGCTACCCCCTGCATCCATCCTCCTTTCAGGCAGTTGTAAAGAGTGATAAGGTCCCTCCTGAGCCTTCTCTTTTGCAGACTAAACTCCCCCACCTCCCTCAGTTGTTCCTCATCACATTTGTGCCCCAGGCCCTGCACCAGCCCCATTGCCCTTCTCTGGACCTACTCCTGCGCTGACACATTAAAGTGGAACCCTAGTTGCTCCCTCAGGAACTCAGGCTACCCCTTCCTTCTAACTCCATGCCATGCACTACCTTCTCTCCTCAGACCTCACCATTCCACCTGAGTGCAGTTTCCTAGGCTTCCCTGTTCCCTAAAATTACTCTTCCGTATCCAAGTCTTCAGACTCTTCACTCTTTTCCCATCTCCCCATTTAGTTTTTAACCTTTCTGCAGGCCAGCCAGGCACATGCATTCCCCAGGTTCTGGCCATGAGAAAAGGAAGTAGAAAGCACACTGGAGTCTCTGCTCCCACTATATATCTATTTTCTTGCAGATTTCTGAGGAAATGCTGATGTAACCCAGGATGTAAGCTCAGACATACAAAGGATGAACTAGGAAGCAGCTACCAAACCAAATAATTTCAGAGTCTGCAAGACTAGAGGGCATGTAAAGAACTCTCTCACGGTCACATGTGGATAGCTCTTCCCCACAGGAGCAGAGGCTATCCCATTCAACCTAACCACTGTATAGAAAAGTTTAGTCCACAGCCTAGTAGTCTTAGACCTTCACAAAAACAAGTTTGTAAAAATAACATACCTGTATAAATGCACATGCCATTCTTGCTGAAGCTTCCTCAAAACATCCAGCTTGGTGCAGGTATGCCACAACTGGAGAGTTTTAGTCCATGGTACTTGACTTCCAATGAAGCTTGGAAGACAGGGGCAACAGTCTACTTAGCCTTTGCTTCAACTCCACCCCTAGCTGTGCAGGTGGCAGGTTTTAAGCAGCTTCTGTAAACCACTGTGGTCTGACCAAGTGCAAGCAGTGCTGCCCAGGCAGGCCTGCTGCTCACTGAGGAGCTACCCTAGGGTCCCGCACTGCAAAGGGACCCAGCTGCTGGCTGGGTACAGGCTGTCTGCACATATAGACCTGTCCTGGCTGCCATGGAAACATGGGTGATGTCAGCATTATGATGCAAGAAGGGCTGGAAGGGAGACCAGTGAGCTCAAATTAACATCTGTACATGGATTCTGAGCAACCAAAGACAAGAGCACTGACCTCTTGCAGGTTGCATTTGTCTACTACATCTAAAAAAAAAAAAAAAATTTGCAAACTTTTTGTAAGTTTGAATTCAATGCTTTTGATGTTTCCAACACCTCTTTAGCATCCTGTGCTGAAGTATGGATATGGCTGTTCCTACATGCACATCAGAGTCAGCTCTGCAACTTTCCCATGAACTAAAAGTAGCAACATTGGAGCAGAAGTATTGAGTGTCAATGCTGATGATGAGAAAGTTTGGTCAAGAAAAAATAGATACCATCTGACACATGGAACAGCAGCAGTAATTTGGAAATTAGAGCCCAAGACATATGCTTTCTAAAATTATCCATGAAACTAAAACCAAGGGCAACATACTTAAAATATTCTTACAGGAAGCCTGCAGACACCGCCTGCATGTGCGCTGCAGCACTGCTGTCTGAACAGCACCTGCAAAGTAGCCTTCTCTGTGGATGAGCACAGACACCAGCATTACCCTGTCCTTCTGCACCTCAAATGCAGATGCCTCCAGTTCTACACATCGTTACAACATCAGTAGCAAGACACACACATACCTTTGGTAGCTCTTGTTTCATGCCAGATTGGTCAAAGTATTCCACATTTATTTTATTGCCACCTAATTGACCTCCCTTCCCCCAGGACAGCACTAAGCACAGACAGAACATTTATCTGTTTGATGCAATGTGATTTTCAACCAGCTGTGGAAAAAGCTGGCATCCCAGCCAGGCTCTCAAGGACAAAAGTGATGCTGTAAAACAATATTTACCTGCAAATAGCCCCAGTCACTCCTCACCATGACCCTGCCTTCAGACAGCTATGCCTGATTGTCTGCTGCCCTGTAATTCAGCATGCACTAGAAGAGGGGAGCATAGCCCCTCCTGGCAACAGCAATGCTGGGTTAGTGGCAATCACATGAAGACAAAGCAAAAGACAGACACTAGTTAACCAGGTCACTGCTTGGGGGCTGTTAACTCTTAGTAACAGATTCCCCTGGGGAGCTTGTGGCCTACCATGGGGGACACTCCATCCCCAAAACCTGGTCTAGTGGAAGGTGTCCCTGTTCATGGCAGGGGGTTGGAACTGGATGAGCTTTAAGGTACCTTCCAACCCAAACCATTCTGTGATTCTATGATACAAGATCTCTAGATCTTTTTGAAGTAGAGAAGACAAAATTCTCAAATATCAGTGAAGCATCATGAGATACATATTGACCATCAGCTTTGCAAGTTTTGCTTTTGACCTTCCCTTTGCTCTGTCAAAAGCTCCAGTTTCAAACTATCTGTTTGTGCCAAACCACGCACCAAACTGTGCAATAGAAACATTCTTGCCTGTGGTTACTTTACACCACTTGCATTCTGGCGTCACAGCCCACTGAAATCGGTGACCCTATTCCTTCCTAGGATTGTTGCTGTTCTGGCATGCACAGGAGCGCCACAAGCCTCACATAAGAGAACTTATACATATATACACACACATAGAAATACAGCTTTTACTGTACATGAAACAGGGAAACAGAGAGAAGCTGTAGGAGAAACCTCATAGTAAAAATGCAGCACTAGCAACAGCCCTGCTGCAAACAGCCGCAAGCGTGAAAGTCAGTTCTCATGCTTCTAAATGACACATGTGCCATTCCACCTGCACATGTGCATGCACGAGGAAGAGGGATTCAGCATTACTAGTAAAACACAAGTGTTTGAGAAAGGATTTTGATGGTGAAGGGAATGACTTAATGGGGCATCTCATGGGGAAAAAAGTTTGAGAATAGGAACAGTGACACTTGTGGAAGAAAAAAAGATTAATATGGGCATTAAGGTGGCATCATTAACCTAGCAAACAGTAATAAACCGGCCTGGGTAAAAGCATACGGGAGTTACAGCAGTAGTCTGGATAACCAGACAACATATGTCTAGTTTGAGAACAAAGCTTTCATGGGTTCAATGAAGAATGAATTCTGCCACAAAACCTGAAAGCGCAGGAAGTTTTAAATTGATAGACAAACCCCAGTGAGCTATGTATATTCTTCAGGAGCTACCCTGCAGAAAGCATATCATCATTTCATGCTAAGGCTGCCATCAGCTACACTGGAACTAGAACATTAGACTTCACAGTTTAGATTTGGTGTTAGCCAGCACAAGTACTGCATTTGCCCTGAGTGCTCAGTTTTTTAACCTGCCATGCTCTTTACTGATAACTTTTTTGCACCAGCAGAATGTGGAGTTAATGAGCGGGACAATGAACTTGTCCTGACCCTATACTCTCTAAAACAGCAATAGAGCCAAGTGTGTGAGGTGGGCTTAGACAACCTGGAAACACAAGCAGGGGAGGCACTCCCTCTCTCCAGAGGGTGGCCTGGTAATCCCCCAGATTTCCTTCCGACTACTCAGCATAACACTGTTACCACCCTGAAGCAGCAAGTTCCATAAGGCACTTCAAATATTTCATGTTAAGACCTGCCCAAAATTCAAGACAAAAGTTATTCTACACAGCAGTTCCAGCTAAAGCTGTGCATCAGTCCTTGTGTAGCACATAGGCTGGACAAGAAAATCAACCCAGAGACCTTACACTTTTGAGTGAGATGCTCGATTCAGTGCATGTCTCAGTGTCTCACTGAATAAGGGTGTCATCCCAGGGATGTCTGTCTCTTTTCCAATAGAAAAACCAGTCGTCATCCTTACCCGTAGTGGACAGATAGGACTCTTGCCTGACACTAAGAAAAACAGGCAGGTGAATGATTTCCAGTTTCAGGACAGTGTGCAAAGCCTTTGCTCAACACGGACAGTATGCCTTCTCCTACTTGTATCCATCAAGGTCAGGCACAACACAAGTAAATATTCATGCCTAGCTTTACTCCTCTTTATCAAAATTCAGTCTAGCTCCAGTCCTAATTTTCTTCAGTCCTAAATTTCTTAGTATTTGTCACCCTGTATGAACTATGTGCTATTGATGTATGTGCCCAGTGTAAAGATTAAGTGAAGAACCACTATTCAGGAGGGGTTAACTTAATTCCCTTCTGCAGCTGCACTGCAGTATTTCATGCAACTTGTGGCCAGGAATATTTTATTAGCTCCGTGAAACAGGAGTCATGGCGAATGCTGTTGCTCAGCCTTGGTTAGCTGAAGCTGCTACACAAGTTCCAGTTTGCAGAAAAGGCTGAGGAGGGGACAGGTTTACAGAGGGAAGCTGGGAGGTGGCTCCTTCCAGTTTGAGGACAGAAAGCAGAAACAGCTCTGATATATCAGGACAATGGCAATTGTATAGTACTTTACATAGAGGGATGCTCACAGCAATGATTGGAGACACTGTGCTATTGCTTTTGACTTCTAAGAAACAGGGTTTGTGGGGTGGAACTTCCTTCCAGTTGCCTCAGTGCATTCAAGATTAAGAGCTAAGCCTGATATTTACTTCTGGTTTCAGGAATAAATATCCATCAGTCTTAAACTCCTCCACCTGATTTGGAAGAAAGGAAAGCAGAGACCATCAGATTAATCCTGCTGGTATAAAAACTGTTAGAGAAATGCATTAGTAGAAGCTGTGCCACTACTGAAAGCAGATAAAGCTCTCACAGGAGAGTCTTGCTCTGAGGGCAGGAGAGCGCTGCAGCCACAGAATGCTGCTGCCTGGCCAGGGCTAGTCTCTTCAGGTGCTTGGAGTTTCTCCAAGGACCTATCCTCACATTTGCACACCTGCTCAAGAACAGAAAGAGTAAAACTAAGTTTTCCAAGCCACCTTTCAGCCTATGCCTGGGGGCTGCTCCCTAGACTTCATTTAATACCATGGATGTTTTGGTCAGGGAGCTGATTACTTCATCCATCCCTGTAGGAGTGACTAACCACTTTGTGGAAGTTTAAATACTCAGACCGCTTTGACACATGGCTGGAGGCTGCTATCCAGGACACAAAGCAATCAGCTGCAACAGTTTGCACCCAAAGTTATAAAAAGGGCAATATATATTGGTTAAAATAGAAATTAAAATGAAATATTCAGAAATAGAGACACTTATCCAGACAGACAGTTTGCCAGCTGGCAATCAGGTTTAGAGTCTGACATCTCTGAATAAGAGGTTTTACATAAATACAATTCTACATTTTTTACATCAGCTTTTATAGTCAGATCTCAGTCCTGCAGCTGATTCAGAGCTCTGCTCATGATCCAGAAACTTTCACAGGTTTCACCAAGACTGCCTTTCCGTAATTTAGTATAAAAGCCAGTTCCAGAATGCAAATTAACTGTGAGGCCAGCTCTTTGAAGAGCTGGCTATCCTCAATTGCCAGTGAAGTCAAGGAGAGTCAAAGCATCCATAAAAGCACAGGACGAGAGAATATTAGAAAATGGACAATTACCGTGGTATGTAATCCTGACACATTCAGATAGCTAATGCTTCTGGGAGTAGAAGGGTAGCCAATAATAGAAGCTAGTAGTTCATTCCAAACAATGAGAGGAAACTAGATGCAGGCAAATTCTGTATTTCAGCGTAAATATTGTTAATGTGTTTCTAAATGGGTGGGCAAAAAGACATTTTAAAGATAGAATAATTAAGCCTCCTTTGTGACACGTCTCTGCAGACATTTTACATTATCTATTTTCTTATGTATTAATAGAAGATCAGAATTATAGTTTAATTATTCATGGAGTTCTAAAGAGATACTCTATTCAAAAAGTCATTGACATTACAAGCAAAGTCCACCAAACTCCCGTACACCTTAATGAGGCAAAGCAAGAGACACGAAGGGCAGCTTCAGGATGGAGGGACAGGAGGGCAGGAGGGCACTGCACACCCTGCTCCTGGCAGGACAGCTCTCCAGGCTCTGCAGTGACCCATCTTGGGTCACCTTTCATCTGTCCTCAAAGGATTTCCCACACTACACATGGGTAAGGTTTCACACAAGCACCACCACACTGACACACCACTGTCTCAGCCTGGCATTTCCACAGGGGCTTAGGGGACACAGCTCCCCTCAGGGCTCAGTTTTTTTACATCACTTTAAAAGTCTCAGACTTAAGTTCTCCAGCACTTGTATGATCCCTTCATTCACAAATACTGATTCCCAAAAACCTCCATAAGACAGATTATCCAGTCTCCAGGGACTGTAACTTTAACACAATGCATAACCACAAACACTTCTTGATTACATGTGGAGTCCCTCTGCACGAAAGTCTTCTGTAATAGGAAAGGTTATTCTTTATCTGCAGAGGTACCTATGAGGGGCTGCTGCCTCCGCAGTGACAGAGCGTAACACAGCTCACTGCTGTCTGGTGCCATCTCCTGGCACGAGGAGCGACACGACCTGATAAATCCTGTCCAGACAACGACAACCAAGATGCATATTAGGGTGAAGTATCTTCAGGATTGGATGAAAACTGTTTACCATACTGGAAACCACAAACGCTAGAAAATTTACTTTTACATCAGATGATACAAGGTAATGATGGAATAGCTGTTTTTCTTCTTTTCTTGGAGTAGATTTGCTTAAATTAGCATTTTGGCCAAACCGAAAGCTCCATGCTCCCCAGAAGAATAGACTGTTTACAGACTTTTTAGCCTCAAAAAGGAAATAAATATTTTTATGAAACACTTCTGATTAGAAACAAACCTTTCAATTACTTTCGGACTTCTCTACAGAAGAGGTCATATGAATAAAGTTCCCAACAACCAGAGAGTTTTCCTTGAACCTACCTTAAGGAGAGAAGTTTCAGCAGACAATTTTTTCCCGGAAGTGGGAGTTAAACTCCTGAACTAGCGAAATATTAGCAGGGGTAGCTGCAAGGAATAGGCTTTCAAAACACAGAAAATGTACATGTTATCCCACACAGAACCATTCTGCAGCTAAAAGCCTGTATGGATTATTATTATCTAGAGCCTTGCAGTTCCACTGTATATTCATGCATGACCAGCTGATCAATACTGGCAAAATCCTTCTCTGGAAGACACAATTTGCCCACAAATACACCATAATATATGTTTACACCTAAGTGTATTGACACCCATCTATAAAGCAATGCCAATTAAAAGCAGGTACATGTATCACCAGGTCTTTATTTTAAACTAGCACTTCAGTAACTGGCCTGCTTATTAGTCCCTTCAGTATGAATTATATGGACACTAGACCCCATAATGAATATTCTCTTGTATCCACAACTAACACAAGAAATTGGAAGCAAGACTTCACTCCAAGTCACAAATTTAAGAGATCTCCTGCATAATTGCTGAATAAAAGACTATTAATCTATACCTCTGGCACAAAACTTTCTCCAAATGTGTTCGTGAACAAATAAGTCATGGGGGGAGACAAACCAAATTCAGAATTAGCACAACTGTGTTTCAAGGAACCCACAATTACCTGACCCAGCTTGCTGTCATAGTTAAAAGCTTCACTGAGTTGAAGCACCGGTATAATTAACAGCCGCTTAGGCCACTGCAGGCCTAGGTTTTACAGATCTATTTGAAAGTTACAAAGCAAGTTTTGAAAGACACATTTTTGCTCCACACCTAAATCAGCTTCCAGACATTACGCTTACAAAGAAGCTTATGCGTGCTTTCTGCCTAGTATTTATCTGTTCCTCTTCCTTCAAAGCACTGTCTGAGCACACAAGATGCAGATGAGGATCCTCTGCAGCTTAGTCCAGAGCCTCTGCTTGTGTTTCCTGAAGTTTAACTGCAACTCCACACCTCACTGTCATCTGCAGAAGCTTAGCCTGGGATCCCTCTGGGCAAGTGCTGTACAAACAGAAGATGGTAAACTGTGAAGAGAAGAGCTTTAAAACACATCACAGCCTGAGCACCTCATCCTATCCTCACTGTATGGCTTTAGCAGCATTTTTTTTCTGAACCCACCTTCTCAGGCCCAGCCATTACAACTTTAGCCACCCAAACCACTATCTTGCCCTGCCAATATGCTTCAGGGGAAATAGCCCCTGCTCCCAAAGAGCCTGCACCAGGGACAAGGACTAATGCAGTGGGGAACTGTACACAGGACAAGCTCTGGGTTGGCTTCTCCATTTCTAACTCATTTGCCATAATCCATGGTTAACCCTAGGTAGTGTTTGCATTAACTAAAGCCTTTTGGGCCTTTTTTCACTCACTTCCTGAGACCAATGCACCTTATCTGCTCTTCAGCTGAACAGGCGCTAACAAAATGGTGGTTAGAGCCTGCCCTGGCCCTTGCTTCCTCAGTCACCCTTGCCACCCCCGCACCTTCCCTTCAGCCAGAACAGCAGCTTTCATCACATCCCACAGCTTCTCCGAAAGAAATGCCAGTTTGAAGACATGGTAGTCTGCAAAACAAGACTGGGCTCCTCATTTCACACAGCTGGGCTGCCTGGGGTGCAGGGGAGGAGAAGCTCCATGCCTGGACCTGCAGATCCCCAAGCAGAAAGTTGAAGTAAAAAGTTTAAGGAAGCATCTTCTAAATCCCACCCTTCCAAGTGAAAATACGTGTAATACCACCAAAAAAAGGAGAAAGCCTCAGTGCATTCAAACACAGTTCAGCCTGGGAAACTCTCTCCAAGCCCTGGGCCTGAAGAAGTTGAGAGGGCCTTCCCTGCTGACAGGAACATGGCAGCCCCGCACACCTCCCGGCCCAGGGCAGCCAGCAGAACCTCTCCTCAAGGAGGAATCGCTTTTACAAACAGACCTTGAGGATATTTAATAAACATGGGGAAGCCACAGGAGGCTGCAGCTTGGTAAAGGGTTAAAATATCAGAATTAGAGTTACTGCCAAGATCTAGTAACACAAAATGCCAGACCTCCCATGATTTTACTGCAGGCTTTTGCAAGAAGAGGCACCCCATTAGTCTCCACCAAAAGTATTTCCGCCTGGATACTGAAGTCCCTCAACTTAACATCTAAAGGAACCCGCTCACACACTGGAAATCAAGCCAGGCTGGAATGCAAGTAGGTGGCACAGGAGGTTTGTATTAACTCTCATATGTATAAACAAAAAGGTGTCAAGCATTAAAAGACATCAACTGCAAAAATTCTTACAAACACGACTTAATTGCAAACACATCCCTTGTCTTTCATTAGAGAAGTTTAAAGGAATAGTGCATTTACACAGACCCAGATGCAGTCCTTTCAAAATGAGAGTTACTGCCCCTCCCAGAAAGTAATCCTGACTCTGTTCATATGGTGAACTGCAAACAGTTACACGAATGCTTGACTGTACAATCGAGCTGTCCACTGGGGCAAAAAGACTTGGTTCTGTTAAGAACAAGAAACTGCCTGTGCTTGCTATCCTTCCTTAAACATTTAAAATGCACAGAAATCCTTTTAGCACACAGTTCCCAATGAACAAAACTTCTCCCCCAAAGTGTTTACCTCCAAGAAGGTCTGTACGTAGTTAAGGTTTCTGCACTCCCATCTTCCCTTCTCCATCCACAAGTTCCCCTTCTTACTTATATTTGGCGTCTGGTTGAAGATTCTTAAAGGAAGTAAATTTCCAAGAACTAAAGCTTAGCTGAATTTATCCGACCACAGAATGTTACTTTGGAAGCATCCAACTCTGGATAACTCTGAGAAAGAGACTATTATGACTACCTGTTTAAAGTACACTGCTTCTCCAGGGCTGCAAGTTTAAATCAGTGTACCCCAGCTTACACTAATAAACACCAGTACCCCTTCCATCTTCCCTTCCAAGCTCCCTGTCTCAAGCTTCTCTTGGCCAGCTTTCTCCAGCAGGAACTGAACCCACTTGCCCACAAAGCACCAAAGGCAACCACCTCTTCAGATAAACATACTGAACAGTACACTTCAAAGTCATATGAATAGTCTCCCTGGTTTCTCAGTACAACTCACTTCTGCAGGGGCAGAAGTTATCACATGTAGCAGCAATACTCATCTAGTTCTTCATAAAAAAAAGGAATCAAACAGAAAGGTACCACGTTCAGAAACCTCCCTTAAAACACTCCTAAACAACAGACAAATCTCTCCTTTCCTTTTGCTCATCCAACTATGTGGGATCCACATCCAGTATGTGGAAGATATCTGTCTATATTCCATGCAGCCAAGAACAGCTAAAGCTTTCAGCCTTTCACAGTTCGAAACCTTTCTTTCAGGAGACCCACCCTTCAGTACTCACAGCACAGTTGAAAATTCCAAGAGTAAAAAGAAATCTTTTACCCTACCCTTGCTTTTAAGTCTAGTGTTCCCAGCACCCTTTGGGGTTCAATCCAGTGGGAATATAGAGACACCTGAGATAGCTGCACCAGAAGTAACACTGCCCCTTACTGAGGATTTAGTAAAAAACAAAGACATTAACAGTCCCCAAATAAGGACCAGGAAGAGGGGTTCATTGCTTTAATCTGACCCATGGCTCAGCATGATCTAGAGATCTGATGGCCATGGTCACCACATGCCTCAGTTCTCAGCCTGCTACAGCTGAAAGAAGGCAAGACAGCATGACCAGAATAACCTCAGTGTTGTTAGCTGTACCATGCTGTGGAGTGGCAAGGGGGTGTCAGATGGGGCAGCCCTGTGGCACAGACCAAAGCAGCTCCCACAGCTCAGTGCTCACAACCCTCTCTGGGGATGCCCAAACATGCGCCATGTGCCCTATGAGCCACACCTCCATCACCAGAGAGAGGCTGGAGAGATGTGCCAGGGGTTTGCTCTGTTCAGGGCAGCAAAGGACTGCCCTCAGGGCTTTCGGGATTCCTCTTCCTGAATCCCTCTGAGGCCAGGGGAGCAGGCAGCAGGAGGTTGGTTTCCCAGGCAGCAGCTCTGGGGTCATGAGAAAAGGAGAACTGATACATATCCAGGGTCCTCCCAGACTAATTTCTTTCTCCATCTCAAAATCGGCATCCTTTAATGGGGCTCTTCTCATGACAGAAGGCTATTTATTTTCATGCTCACCACCTCATGGTTTCCCATTCCCCTTCCTTTTAGCCTAAGTTGCAATTATCCTTGCCCTATTCTGACAATGCAGCTTGTGAAAGCCATGACTAAGATATTTCCAGGTCAGACAAATTCAAATTCTCGTACATCAGCTTTATCCTGTGGGAGATTTGCTCTATTATTCAGATTCCACCAGTAGGTCATGATTAACATAGCAGAGGACAGAAACTCTGAGCCACTTTCTCGCAGAAACACGTATTCCTAAGATACCTGCACATAAAAATGTGTGCAAAATTAACAGGTTTCAGACAATCTACAGGGCATTTTGATATTCTTGGTGTGTTAATGGAGCCAAAATCATTAGTTAATTCTTTACCTGCATTCATCCAGCCTCTGAATTTGTTTGGGGAGAATTATTGCAGGGCCTGGACCTTGTTGTGCTGTCAATCACAGCCAGAAAGACTGTAAGACACAGCTCCTGCTTCAAAAGCTATTTGCTGTCCATTCTGACAAACAGAGCACTTCCTATCCTCATTTCCCAGATGGGGAATTGAGTCACAGTGAGCCTTTTTTCCATAAAGTGTAAGGTAGAAATATTTTACCCCCAGCTTGAATTCAATGGGAACAAGTGTTGGACATGGTGAGCCCAGTAAGGATGCTCTGGACACCCATCACATGCTGGAAATGCAGGTGAACAGTAAGGCAAAACATTGAGCCTTTGAAAGTGTCCTCAGAGCAGAGCATGCCTGGCCAGTGCAGGGGTATAAATGTCTGCAGGAACACAAGGAGAGATCCACAGAAGGTGGAAATGCCACTCCTGGGGCCAATGGTCACAGGCAGCAGCTCGAAAGGGGCTTTGCTGGGCAGGACTCCCTCAGCAGAGTCAAAAGTTTAACCCTGTCCATCCATATATTTGCCTTCCTGAAGGGGAATGAAAACCCGAAGTGCCTGCTTTGGGACCCCGCTGTGTGCCTGCCTCGAACACCATATACTGCTTTGGAACATGGGCATTTTCTGAGGCTCAGGGGAAAAGTTAAGTGCCTGACATGCATCCAGGAGGAAGGGGACTACATGTGTCTGGTGAATATAATCATCCTCCCATCTCATTCCTCTGATCTCATCCAGTGTGAATTTGCACTGAAAACGATGAAGCAATGCTAGCACGGAGCCAACGTACGTGAGAGGAAACTCAAACTTTATGCCTCCAGCTTGTATTTAAAACACATTGCCTATATGTATTGCTGTGTATGACATAATTAAGATAACACATCATATAGCGCTGGAGCAACATGAAACAGCACCTGCCCTGACAGACCTTTCCTGCATTATTGGAAGCTCATTTGCACCCAAAGCGCATACCGGCTGAAACAACACAAGCATATGCACTGCTATTCCCCCTTATGGGTTCAATTTACCCCTGAATATTGTAATCTACAAACTATTCCTGAGCAGCAGAACAGCTTAGGTGATAGACAGTATGCGATCATTTTCTCAACATGTTTTGATAGTTGCAGGCTCTGGTCACAGCTGTTCAGGATTACGCTGCTGCAGAGCTTCCACTTTTCTCCCTGGCTCATCCCATATGACTTTAGTAGATCTGAAAGCTGGAAAGGACTATAGCTATATATTTATATACACTATCTGTCTTCTTCAGCCTTAAGCCATCTCAGAGTCTCTAAATTACCACTCCATATCATGCCAAAATCCTCAGCAAATCAGCAGAAACGCTCAGAAATGCATCTCTCCAAATGGTCTAAATGCTGCAAAGGCTTACTCATTGTGAATATTTCTATGACTTGTTTTTTGAAGTATGTAAAAATCTCTCCTCACTCTCAGATCATCACTGACGATGGAAAATGGATTTCTGCAGATAAGACCTTCAGGTCTAGTGTTGCACGTAGGCAGGGCACCACTAGGATTGTCAGTGGAAAGCAAGAAAATGCAGTACATTTTGCCAGCTTTCAAAATGTGTCTCAAGATTTGATGCGTGACTGTGGCACATGCTACTTGCTGTGATGACAGGCCAGGCTAAAAATGTGCTTTTCCCAAGCAGGGAAACATACAGTGAGCGTCTCTGCTACAGCCCAGTCAAGTGTCCTTTCCATGAGGGCCCTACCACACAGACACATGCTCCAAACTGGGTGATATCAAGGGCAAATGGCCAATTGGTGATGAAACATTTAACTTTCTGTTGTTCTCAATTATTTTGTTTAAGCAGAGTTGAAGCAGCAAAAGATCTGATTTGTATTCAGGGATATATGGTTTTTTTACAGCCCAAAGCAGTTGAACAAGGGCATGAAGTGCAAAGATATAAGGAAAGAGAAGCCGAACACAACAATTTAGGTGAAACCAGGGAAATCGGTCTAAGTCCAGCATAAATACACTGGCAGGAGTAAGCCCCATCCTGGATCCAAGGAGATGACTAAAGATAAGATAGAAATGCCTATTCTCTCTTTTATTATTACACTTAGTAGTATTTAAAATCAAAGCAGCATTTTGGTTTACAATCTCCTCTGGTAAAAGAGAGGTGCTTTTTTATCCTGATCTGTGCTTGTCTCTCCCCTACTCTGTAACAGGAAAATGATGTATATTAAAAATATACTTCTGAATCCAAGTTTTCAGAGTTTCAAATTTCTCAGTATGTAATCAAATGCTGCAAGATCCCAGATCTTGGAAATAAGGGTCAGAGACTTTGAGGTTTTCCCACCCTTATTATTTACATTCACAAATGCTTCTCAGTGTAAGATTCTGAGAAGTGGTCAGACTGATTTTCCTATGTTTGTTTATCCGTGTTGACCCTGTGGCCAGCTAGCTCTTAAAATAATAATGAGGTTTTTTCATTGTAATACACAAGGAACTGTACTTTTCATACAGCTTCAAGTAAGATAGGGCTATCTGTCACTTTTGTAACTGATGCACATCAAGTTGCTGTAACTTTCAACTTGGATCATCTTTCCCTCCCTGGAATGCATTATGGAGTTACTTTAAATTATTTCAGCAAACAGTGATGGCACTGGTGATGCTTCCATTGATAAAAGTGTACCTCGGAGCATCAGCCAGATTGCACACATACGGAATTAAGCATATGAACCCCTACAGAAGATGAAATCCTGCCTCAGCAAAGTTAATGGCAAATCTCCTGACTGCAGTATGGTCGGGCTTTCTGTCTATCATTACAGAGAATGCAAGAGGAGGTAGTAACAAAAATAATAAGGTGCACAGTCCCCAAATGTAATGGATTACATAGTGTGGCAGCAAACTTGAGATCTTCACACAGCCAACTGTTTGGACTCAAAAGTTTACCCCTATTCTTCAGATCTTATGCAAAGTTCAGGTCTGAAAAGGCATTTTGATGAGAATAGCATAGCAATATTTTGAATTTTGAGAATAAATATATAAATTATTTCTAAAAATGCCCTGATCATTACCAACTTCACCCACATGTGTGATGACAGCATTCTTTTTTTTTGGTCTATAGCCAAGGCCCTTGAAATCACAGACCTTAGAAACTGCCCTGTAATTTATGTCACTGATGCAGACAATGTAGGCAGCAAGCTACAAATGTTCCCTGCCCTGCATGTGTAGTTACTTAGGTGGCATGGTAAAAGGGCTGCATAATTTCTCAAGGGGATGAACAAAGCAGAGATGAAAGCACAGAGCGTGGTCTCTGTCCTGCACACCTTGTTTGCCTTAAGTTCCTGATTGTACTTCTCTGAACTTCTAGCATGGAGCTTTTTAGGATGAGAGTCCTAAAGCCATGTAGAAGCTCTGTTCCTCTCTGCCTTTGTCACTAGATGCCCATTCAGACTGGCTTTCCATTTCCAGAATTTGGTCACATCAGCATCAGGAGAGCACAGGCAATCACTGGGGTGTTCAATCTTCTTCAATGGCTGAACCAAATAATGAGAGGCATATGTATTCCTGTAGTGAAGGTTTTCCCAGCCTTCCCTAAGTAATTGATGTCAGCATCAATACACCACTTCTCCCTGCTATGGCTCAGCAGCGTTTATGGTAGGTTTCCTTTTTAACCGTGCTTTCATTTTTCCAATTTCCTGCTCTTAGAATCTTGTCCACTAAGTTCCATGTTTGGGGTTTATAGACCTTTTGATCATAGTTCTTAGAAGATAATTCTTTTGGGATGTCACAGGCGTGGAGGAGCTCAAAAGAATAACCATTGTTGACAAGATCTTTGACCGTGGACAAGTGTTCCTCATTAAGAACAGGTTCTATTTTCTGCTTACAAAAACAAACTTCCTGCACACTCTAGTTATAAGGAAATAGCCTTATTTTTATGAGGACACATTTATGGTTGAAGCCAGCAAGGGCCTTAGTCCTTCTCTGGCCTTTTATCACATTCATGGCTACTTTGCCTTTCCCTTGCTCTTGCAGAACTTTTGAGAAACTCCTCTCATCAACCCTTGACTTAGAGTAACACAAAAATACATTAAAAGTAATCCTGCGTGGCTGCTGCAGACTAGCACAGCCTGGGGTCTACCACACCTCCAAATCAGAATGAGGACTAGAGTCATCCCACCCACCCTTGGTTCCTGCTGCCTCTGTCCTTGCCTCGTATTAATAGTAATTCCTGGCTCTTCTGTGCACATCACCTTGCATCACTTACATCGATGCAGATCTAATGCCTAAAGCAATAGCATGAATGACCTGTTAGCCAGGAATGCCATGGTAGAGCTCTAGAGCCTGGCTCTTCTGGGTCTCATCTGAATTATATTTTTCTCTTCTTAGAGCCATCTTTACCAGACTCCCTAGCTGAAACTTGACACAGCTGACTGCAAAGAGCTAGCACGCAGAAGCCATCAAACTGGAATGAATGGAGTTGTTATAAGGCTTAAAACCAACCATTCAGATAAGTTACCTGATGTCACATAGGGGAAAGACAGTGGAAATCTTAAGACTTCAGTCATTTCTGGCTTAAATCCTGACAGAAGCCATGCTTCAGCAGACATTAAAGCATGTACTGAATTAAAACATCTAACTTATCCCACCCCTAGTCAATAAGGCAGGTGAAAATGTGTTTAACTTACTTTCTTTGCAGTCCTATCAGAAGTAGCTGCTGGCTGCTCCGCTGCCTAGGACTAAGTACCCCACACAACTTCTGCCTGGGTTGCGGTGTTGTTTCCAGAAGAAATGAGGATTTATGGACAAACTGCAATGGGAAGACTCTGATTTCTAGCCACGCTGGTTGCATTCTCTCCCAGTTGTGTCAGCTGCATCTATAAGCCTCAGCACTTCCCCCTTGCTATCTGCCTTACACACTTGTGTGCCTTCTGGAAGGTCTCACCTGCTTTTGGCAAGGATGTCTTTTTTCCTCTTTATTTTCCATAAACCATCCTCTAAGTGCCCTGAGGTACAAACACAGGGCCTGGAAGGGAAGTTACATTGATGAAATTTTAGTTTACTCTTACAGCTTTGGAACAGTTAAGAATGGTCACAGGTTTTACATACACCCAGCTAAAACCCACGATTATTTCTTCTTAATCTTTTGTCAAGGACAAAGAGAAGGCGATATGGAACAGGAAGGAGGGGGAGCACATTTAAATAATTTCTATTTCATAGCTTTAAACAAGGCTGTTATCCA
This sequence comes from Psittacus erithacus, assembly GCA_009867235.2. Classification (NCBI taxonomy): domain Eukaryota; kingdom Metazoa; phylum Chordata; class Aves; order Psittaciformes; family Psittacidae; genus Psittacus; species Psittacus erithacus. The sequence continues at coordinate 22,405 of WYDI02069944.1, forward strand.
ATTTGAAGCCCACATTCATGAGTTCACTTTGCCTTTTGCAAAAAAACATTGAAATAACAGAATTTCCTATGGGATGGCATTTCTTTGTTTGGAGCAGCTCTCACAGCAATGTGTACATCAAAGAGGCATTGTGAGCCTGAATCAGTTACAGCCCATGCTCACAACACATGGTGCTCTCTGGCCCCAGTCCAGCAAAGCACTTGAAGTATATCTCTCACCAGTTTCAGCAAGCCCCTAGGTTCAAAGTTAAACACGTGCCTAAGCGCTGTGCTGCAGCAAGGTCAAAGGAGGCAGCACCTCACAGGCTGAGCCCTCATCTCTACAGCATCTTGAAGCCTTCAGAAAAGAGACAGTGCCATATCAAAGAGGCAAATGTTTGTATACAGAGCTGCATGTAAACCTTAAAATGCAACTGTGTGAGCCTTCATAGATTTGATGTACCCCCCCTTGCTTTTTTGTTTCTCTTCCCTGTGACAAACAGACATGTTGTCAAGGGCCAAAGCATGCATCCCTCTCCGCCCATGGGGCCAGGAGCCTATTTAAGTTCAGCCCAGGGCTACAAGCGCTATTCTAAGCTCTGTTATAGGAGTGCTAGTTTTCAAATCAGTTAGAGCCACAACTGTTCCTGTGCTGTGGATCCTGCCTGTGTATTTGGGGCCCTCATTCACAGCCCGCTGAGTGAGTTACCGCTCAGTACTGCCTTTCTGTAATAGCCAGAGGAGCACAACTCTGGGGGAGTTAGAGGTCTGGGAAAGTGACAGTGGCTTCTTTTCCCCTTTGACGCCACAAAAGCGAATGGTGTCTGCACAGATGACGTAAAGTGCTCTTGATTTCTTTCTGGGTTAGAAGAAACTGTTGTATCTCCTTCAATAACAAAAGCAGTTTGCTGAAGTACTTGTTATATACCTTTTAAGAAACAAGTTTGGGAACTGGCTGAATTCACCTTTGGATCTGTAGCGCAGGCCATCCTTGACAGCATGACTGTGCATCTTAATGGTGATGGTGACACTGAGCTGTACTAGATAGACTAGAAAGAGGAACTGGCCTTAATTGCTTAATTGCAGCTTTAAATGAAGCATTGACTCAATATTCCCACAGCCCCCAAGAATGTTTGAGGACTCCCTTTCTCTGAGCAAACAATGTCAATGCTATAAAACAAAGTCTGTTGAGGTAACATCTCCCCTTTTCTGAGACCAGATTTTCACTGTTGTGACTACCCCTCTACTCTGGTGAGACCCGACACCCCACCTCCCCATCTCCCCCCCCGCAGTCCCATGTCCAGCTCTGGGGACAACAACAAAAGAGGGATGTGAAGCTGATGGAGGGAGGCCACAGAGATGCTGCGAGGGCTAGATCAGCTCTGCTCTGGAGCCAGGCTGAGAGAGTTGGGTGGTTCAGCCTGGAGAAGAGAAGGCTCCAGGGAGACCTTAGGGCAGCTCCAGTGCCTAAAGGGGCCAACAAAAAATCTGGAGAGGGGCTTTTGACAAGGGCCCGTAGTGACAGGACAAGGGGGAATGGCTTGAACCTGACAGAGGGGAGATTAAGATCAGACATTAGGAAGAAATTCTTCCTTGTGAGGGTGCTGAGACGCTGGCATAGGGTGCCCAGGGAAGCTGCGGCTGCCCCATCCCTGTCAGTGTTCAAGGCCAGGTTGGTTGGGCTTGGAGCAACCCTGTGGCAGGGGATTGTAACTGGTTGAGCTTTAAGGTCCTTTCCAAACAACTCTGTGATTCTATGATCCTGGTCCTGCTCTCTGTTGATTTCCTGATGTAGCTTAATTTGAGTAGAGTCAGGAAAAAACTGAAATGAGTGACTATCAAAATGCCAAATCCAAGAGAAGCACCTGCAATAGTGAGCAAATCCAAAGCAGGCATCCCCGGGCTGTGGACAGCAGAGGGAGTCGGAGCCCCGAGCTGGGCTGAGCTTTGGAACAAAACTGCCTCACAGCGCTTCCTACTTCATCTCGTTTATGCAGAGAGACACAACCCGCGTTAACTTCTGTACCAGGGCTCTGCTAAAGCTGCCTTGCAGATGCATGTGGCTTAACTTCAGTCAGTACTGGCAAAAAGTGGCATTAAACTGAATATCGAGTCATGTAATAGTCTGGACTGTCAGTCATGTTCAGTTACAAACAAATTGCAAAGTAACGGCTCAAACATGGGCAGCAGGACATGATCATTGCATAAACTATATAGCAGTAAATGCTGTGGACAAGAACGGCTTTCCATGTGTTTACCTGCAAGCATCGAGGAATTTCAGAGTGCTGAGGCCAACAAAGCTGTTTTAAAGAATAATTATGCAATGCGGTCACCTTTGGTACTAGGCTCAGTTTTGTTCAACCTCACTGGAGTTTAGCACATCACTCCAAACCAGAACTTCAAACCTCTGAGGACTCCTCCCTGCCAAGTAGGTTGCACAGCTTGATATGGTCGCTAACTTAGAAGGCTCAATGCCTGGTCAGAGTAAATAAAGCCTTAAAATAAGGAAGTTATAAGGCTAAGCTCTGCCTCCAATGTATAAGGCACTAGCTACTTGTGTTGCTACAATTTATAAGCCTCCAGAGCTGTGTAGGGGTTGTCCTTCCCCTCCAATCACAATATTAGCACTAATGACTGTTACCCAGAAAAAGTGGGACAGAACGTAACTTCTGTCTAACTTTGGGATGCTGACTGATAGCCCTCATCCTTTTGGTCTTTAAAACAGCAAACCTTTGTAAGATCGGTAAACAAAATCATTCTTTCCTGACAGGCATGTGAAACTCCTTGGCTGCTTTGCTAACTTTGAGGGAACATAGGACACAGGAGACAGGAGTGTTCACAAATCCCCTCTGCTCCTCAGCTATGGATACAGAGCCACGTGTTATCCTTTCCATGGGGCTGGCATAGATGGGCTATGGTGAGTTATGTGTTTGCAAAGAGAAATGATAGCCACAGCTCTGTCGTCACATTTGTGACTCTTCCTCTGTGCCCTTCAGGTTTATTTCTCAATGCCCAGCAGTGTACAAGTCCCCAGCTATAATGGCACTTGCAGGTGAGTTAGAGCATAGATCTCCTATGGCAGCAATGGCAGCATGGTACTTGTGGTACCCAAAAGAGACAAAGTTACATGCAGCTGAGCCAAGGTGGGACTCTTGCATGTCTTGAGGTTTTTCCTCCCACTGACCGTTCAAAGGCAGTGGTAACCTCCTGATCCTACTTGCAGCCTTTACTGAAAACTCTGTTCCCCCTCTTGCAGGACCAAGAACACAAATGTCTCAGCCTTGTCTGAAGCAGCACGAGGGGCACTGTCGTCCCTGGTGCAGCTATTCCTACGCTGGCAGGCAGCTCCTCCCCACTGCATTAATGCACTTCTCAAACCTTCAAAAATCTTGTTTTGCCAAATGCTGAAAGGTTGAGGGGAAGTAAGATGTGTGTGCTTGTTGTACTGAGCAGCATCTCCAGCAGTGAGTACACAGGGTGACTGCATGTCATGGGTTCAGCAGTAGCAGTCATTTTTTCTCCTTCTTAGTGGCTGGTGCAGCGCTGTGTTTCTAACTT
>WYDI02069955.1:0-25934 GCA_009867235.2 Psittacus erithacus
ATTATTGGTGGTAGCAGCAGTGGTTTGTGTTATACCTTAGTTACTGGACTGTTCTTATCTCAGCCCGTGGGAGTTACTTTCTTTTGATTCTCCTCCTCATCCCTCTGGGAGCGGAGGGAAAGGAAGGGGGAGAAGCGAGCGAGTGGCTTCCGACTGTCTTCTTCCTTGTGAACAAGACTCCAGTGGGAGTGAGACACCTGTTTACAGTCTTGCAGCCTTTTTCTGTACAACTGAGTGATGTTGCAACTCAGCTACTCTGCTTCAGGCTCTGGAGAGAAGCAGCCTTTAGTGCTTAAAGGCATTCCTTCCGTGCCCTCGACAACGTCCACACACAGCTTCTCTCCTGTTTCACCCATGCCAGTCCTTTCCCTCTCTCTATTCTTATCAAACTCTCTTTCCTTTGCCCACCTTTTTGCATGTTCCCTCTAGCCTACGGTTCTCTGGTTTTCATTTCCTCTCTTCTGCATTGATTCATACAACTTTTGATATTTGAAAATGTTGTTGCATTTTTTAAAAAACTAACATGATCTTCCATAAGGATAACTTTTGATGTTAAATACAAGTTAAAAAGACCAGCACTTTTTGTTACATATATCAGGAGTGGTCCCACATTCACTTAGAATCCACAAAGAAGCAATGAGGCTTGCTTTATCTCAGTAAACACCAATTCCTTTCCCATAGATGTACTTACAAATATTTCTTTTGGGTACCTATTACATGCAATGCTGAATTGTCTAAAGACATTTTAGAATTCACACGGAACAAGAAATAAATGAATGCTTGTTTCTTTAGTTGCTTGGGGCTTTTTTCCATTGTACTTGAGACTTACTGTAGTAATTATTTTAGGAAATAAAGTCCTGTCATTTAATTGCAATTATCATGCATTTTTTTTATGTAGAATTTGTTCCTTTTTCATATCACTTTGACATTCCATACAACAAAAAAGAGGAATTTGAAGAATAGGGATGTTCACAGAGGGTACCAAAGATGTAAAGGACTTTTTGTTACTAGCATCCCTTTATATTTATCACAAAAAAAAAGTTTGTTATAGAAGAATAAATCAAATTCTTATGTCGTTAAGTATCTGCAGAAACCCTTATTAGTCCTTGAATTCATATTTTACCAATATGGACAGAAATTAAAACTACAATTTAAATTTACAGCACTGTATGTTGTGTAAGTGACACTTCATAAAAACATTATTACCAGATATGCCTTAATGCATGCAAATCAGGTCATGAACCCTCAACACCTGCTAGTGGCCTCCTCCCAAATCCAAGGCCCTGTTATCTGTAAGAAGTCTAGTGAACTGTATTCTAAAACTAAAATGTAATAATGAAGTGATGTTTTAGTTGCAACAGCATCTCATATATTCCTATATACTTGAACTCAGTAAAGGGAAAACTCTTACACAACAGCAGAGCTTTACTCTTATAGTTTTTGCAGTTCTTGAGGCACACTGTTCCTTTAGTACTTCTAGTGTCCTGTACTCTGCTGCAACCACAGATAACAGGGGTGAAGTATAAAAATGATGCTGTTTATGCCATCACATACTTTTTCACACTGATCACAGTAAAGGGAAAATTCTTACAATGGAGACAAGGAATGTTATTCTACATAGTAATTAATACAATTTTGTATTTCTGCATCCTTAAATGCTAGAAGTTCAGGCTATATATATGGGTTACTTATAGATTCATGGACTTCAATAAATCCATGTAAGCTTACTTTCATTTTGCCAGAGGTGTATGTCAGTAGATGACTGTTCTAAACCTCTGTCTGGAAGTCACCACTACGCATCTATTCCCAAGCAGAAATTCTTGAAAGCAAATTATCTTCTTACAACTCTCAGATGTCCATGTAAACTACTAGATTTCAATCCAGTTCATACCAGCCATGTGAGAAAAGAGATTGTCACCGTGGTTCATTTTAGAATTTACTGGAAGTTTTGGCATGATAAAACTTGGAAAAGGAGAAGTCACCATTTTATTCCCCTGGAAAAGATTGTCCAAAATTGTAGACAGGCACATTTTGCAACACAGTGGGAAACAGTATCATTGTTCTAAAAACAATCCCAGCTCTTCAATTTTCAGCAATTCTGTGTTTTCAAAAAGAGCACATGTGCCACAGCAAATAAATAGATATCTACACAAATATATGTAAACAGCAAATCAGAGCTTTGTGCATTTTCTATCTAGAGAGCTTGCTTTTGTTTTATAAAACACAGACATGAAAGCCAGGCTGCTTCTGTAAGTATGATGCCACAACAAATAGTACTGCTGGCTATCTCTGCTTTGTTTTTATGTCCTGCAGAGAGTGACATCTGTGTGCAAATTAGCAACAGATTTGTGTAAGCTAGCTGGTAACACAATATTTAGGAGGGAAAAAAAAAAAGAAGAAACTTATACATAAAAAAAAATTGAACGTAATAGTGAAGTAATTTAATTCAATTTCAAAAGATTCTTATTACCTTCCAGGTGTATACAGTGCTTGCAAATCAAATATTAATTACTAATTCCAGGTTTTAATTTTGGTTCTTTAATGGCTAAAGACACACTTGTTTTGTCCTACAAAATATGTCTTTAGAGCAAAAGAGCTGGTACTAAGAACCTGATGTACACAGAAATATTTGGGGGAATTTTACTTCGGACTTATTCTAGTCTGGTCCACAAGATGAACATAAATTAGCAGCTGGGGCTCATTTCGTTACTCCTAGATCACATCCTTTGTGCTAGCTTCATCCAAAAGAGAATCCATTCCATGGACTCTGAAACTGTTCTGCAATAGCAGCTGCAACATGGAAAGTGGGAACAATTTGGATACTGACTTTAAAAGTGTATTCCTGATCTGAATTAAAACATTAATGCAGTCACATCCACTAAAGTCAGCCAACTGAAAGCATTGCCTGTCCACAGACCCAGAATTTTTTTCCTTCAAGAAATAAGACTGGGAAGGTATTTTTCAAAACAACACCAATAAGATTTGTATTTTTAAAACACTTGAAAGGCTAGAAATCCAGGTTATTTCCATAAGGGTGTCTAGTCCTACTTGGTATTAACGTGATCTCGACTCGTATTAAATGCAGAAATGATCTGTGGAACAGGAGCTGGGAAGTAGTCCCACCCTATTGCTCAGTCAATGCCCTGCCCATGGGAATTCTGTTCCCTTTTCTGCTCAGTAAAAAATGCAATTTATGCAATGCAGACCTTCATCTAGAGAACTTGTATCGTCTCTGCAAAGCCCATCATCTTGATAAACCTACAGCAAGCAAAAGCTGGGAATCTGAAGTGGGATTCAACTGCCTAAACACTGGTGTCCATTACCAGTTCAAGTGCCTCAGAGGATCCAAGGCATACAGGGCTAACAGAAGTAGTGTAGGTATCACAGGACACCTGCACCCTACTAAAGTGGTAGACAGAGGCCTCAGTAGGACACCTCTAGGAACCGCAAGTGACCCTGAATACTTGGGAATTATTTTAGCATGGCACGGATTGCCCTCACAGTCTCTCTGCTCCCTGGCTATGAGGGGAACTAGGGGAGCTAACTCAGAAAAGAGATGTAACATGGGTGGCTGCAGTTTGAGGGGGATGGGGCGTTTCTCGCATTCGCTGTGGGTTTGCACTTTCATTTCCCATTGTCTAGTTGAGCGCTTTATCCCCTGAGCTATTAAAATAATAGCCTCAAAAGCACTGGCTACATTTTCAAAAGAACATGGGACAGCAGCTTTACTGTGGTTTTGGTAGAGATTGCCTGTTAAAAATGTCCACTGATGCATGTCCCTGGGAGAAGGCGGAAAGAGAAAAATGATATTTAGTGATTGCAACAAACGTTAAACATGAAACAGATAAAGACTGTCCATCCTGCCAAAAGTGAGGCAGCCAGAACCAGAACTGGAAACACTCAGACTTCTACAGAAGTCTGAGGCACTAAAATATTCCTTAAAGACTCTTAGGCAGAAGGCAGGTATGAGCAGGACCAGGACAGTCAAGGTTTCTGGCTGAGTTTGCTAGCTTTCTCATACTTACCTTTTTAGGTTTTGAAGCTTAAATTGCTCCTCATTTACTGCCCTCAACACCAGAATGCAGATGTATGCAAGAATGTTCAAGATGCCCATCATGCAAAACACGGCTCCCAAATCCCATCTTTACAGAGCCTCCTACTCCCAGTGTTTTCTTTTTTTATGCATCACCTTGAATTCTACTTATTCACCTCTCCTGTTATTTCTTAACTATTTCCACTTGTTGTTTTCCCCTTCATGATTAGTTGTGAAATAACGATTTAGATTGAGATTCTTTTTGAAAGTGTACCTTCCATTTAAAATATCTGAGCCTTTGATAATTATCAATGCACACACAGCAGTAGAGGAATGCTTTATTCATGATGGCATGGTACAGCTATTAATGATACTCAAAGGACTGAAAATTATTATTTTGGATGTGTTCAGAGCAGTAAACTGGTAAACAAGCCTGCACTTAGTGCTATGGATGGTTTGAATCAACAAGGGTGAAAAGATTTGGTTACTCTGTGTATTAGTGTTAATAGGAATAGATTATAGAGGAATATTTGTGATGTGACCTTCTGTGCACTAATTGAAATAGTATTCAGAGTCAGCAGTGGAGTAATCAAGTTAAACACTGAATCATAAATCATCATGAAAAGTGCTGTCACAACTTAGCCATTAATGCCCTGTATTGCTGGGCAGCCTTACAAAAATATCTGCTATGCCGATCTTTAGGTTAATAGGAACAGAAATGGCATTTAAAGACTATTTGGATCAAATCTGCTCTGAGGTTGAAAGTGTTACTTTGTTAATTTACTGGTAATTTGAAGTGATGTAGTTAGGGTTAGAAGCAACACAGCTGAGCCCCATATAGCTAAACAAAGGGTGGTAGGAATTGGTTAAATATTTATTCAATTGCTAGGAAATACAATATTGACACAACTTACATATATGTGTACGTTCCATCAGTTAGCATTTGGTGTGGAGGTCAAAATCAAAAAACTTAAAAATTTAGCTTTATAATACGGTTATGTTGCTAAAACAGTTCAAGAAGAGACTTCTGTGTATTTTAAACATAGATGGTAAAACCTGGGTTTACTGTTATTGTGAAAGCTGAGGGCCTTTTAACAGAGGGTTGTTATAAAACAAGCTACTTTGCATTAAGTGTTAAATGCAGAGTAATTTAATCTCGTGCATGCAAGAAAGAGAAATAAAGCTTACCCTCCAGAATCAGAGATAAATGGAGTTTCCAAAGACAGCAAATTTCTTTAAAGTAATTTTGTGATTCAGGTTTGATCAAAATAATAAGCATAAGAAATATCACAGCTGAAATGATGTATGCTTTTTCTAATAAAGACCTATGTCTCAACACTGGCAAAGCTTGTGCTAATTTGATTCGTTACTCATCAGATTACTTAGACAACTAGATGCATAATGTTTGGGGGGCATCTATTTATCATGATTTGCTTTAAATATTGTTAATTAACATTAACATAAATTACACCAGGCATCTGGTACAAAGGAACTAATTTTAAACAATGAGCAAAGCCAGTCCTTTAAAAAATTTTATAGATTTACTTCAAGAAAGCATCAGAATGTACATTCACATAAACATGTGCCAAATGCAGCTATGACATTAAAAATCCGGAAGCAACAATATTTTGTATACAACTATTTTTCATAAAAAAATCGGCAAGTATGATTTTCTATGAAATTTATCTATTAATGAACAATGAATCATGGGGAAAAAACTTATAACTAATAATGATTGTAAAATGAACTTAAGTGTTTGACTAGTCCACTTTCTTACATTTCTTTTGTATTGGCATGTCCCTATGAAGTTCTCCACATTATTGAGATTGAAGTCTATTCTCTAGTTTAAAGTCGTAAATTAGATTAATGTTATCCCAGAATTTACCTAAGCAAATTGACATCAATATTTAGCTATAAAGTCCTGGGAGTGTCTTCTTAGTGATAAGTGATAAAGAAAAATTAATAAGAGAGCTACAAATGAATAAAGACATACAATGTATTTCTAAGCGCAAAATGACTGGAAACAACTGCTAAATAGAACTGCCATAAAATCTATCTGAGTTTTCACGGGCCTGACGTTTTGTGTGCAGCTCAAGGAGATTTCCATCATTGATTTATTCTGACATGTTGACTAGTGTTGGAATTTGGTATATTTCCAGCATTTATTTGTGAATTTTCATTCCCTTTAAATTAAGATCTCAGTTACAGTAAAATAATAGATAAACATTGGTGTGGGATTTACATCATGTAACAGCTAACTGACAGGGATCTAAACTGAGCTCTGAAGTCATTGATGAGAAACAGTCACTTCAAGGGAAAGACTCATTCACTTACCTTAGGATGGACCTAGTTGCCCTACCTAAATCTGCTACAGACGGTCACATAGGCTAGACCTGTCCATCTTAAGATGCTGAATTTGTTATCCAGGACAGCTAGAGTGTGACTGGGTTCTTTTAGCACAGAAACCTAATACCATTTGGGGGAGGTTACCCTGTATGTCTGCATCTGCCTGGGCCAAGACTTGTGGTAGGGGTGTGATGACCTGCAGAAACAGCAGCTGGAGGTGGAAGAGATAGCACACAGGATCTCGCATGATGTTAAACTCCTCTGAGTAAGCACCTAAATCATGCCCCTACTGTGTGTGATGAATTCTGCCCATAAATTCGAAACGTGTTTCAGGAAAACAGCCGTGACTGTACTACTTGGAGAACTACAGTGACTTAAAATTGGTAGGATAGTAAAATGTCAAAGCAATGATATTCAGGTAAGCTAGGTTATTGTCCTGGGTTCAGCAGTAGCAGTCATTTTTCTCCTTCTTAGTAGCTGGTGCAGTGCTGTGAAAGATCAATCTTAAATTATCTGAAATTAGAACTGAGGAGAAATTAGCTTTTATTCTTTTGCCACACTTTTCTTTGCTCTGCTCTATTCTGTCAAAAGTAACATTTAACACATCTTAGCATCTGTATACATGTACTCTGACGTAAAAAAAAGAATGTTTTGCACCATTTAATATAAAATCTTCCAAGATTTGCCTCACAAGTGTTTATGAAATATTCCAGGGCATTGTCTAAAAAGCCAAACAGCTGTTCCCAATTTGTATACATTGTAAACTTAAATAAAATTATCAGAAAGAGCTTCTTCCCTCATAAAAAATAAATTTCAGTGCACTAGCTGGATCTGAAAATCTTGATGTTTTTAATATGTATTCATTTAGTAACACAGGAATTTATTTCAATACTAAATTTTTACTACAAAAAAATTAAAAGCTCACTAAAAACTATTTTTTTGTATACCCTTGCTGCAGAGAAGTATTATCCTTGCTTTATGACAATAGCTTTGGTGGACAATGAGAAATCAATGTTTGGAACATTTTGCATGTCCCAGCAACAGAAACACACCCCTTCATCCTGAAAGCCATCTCACCTGGCAAGCGAAATAAAACAGACTTACCACAACATAAACTTCAAGGTAAACTATCCCCTGTGGTCTTGACTGTTCTTAAAATTATTCTGAAAGAATATTTTTGTTTCAGGATATGATCTCTTCCACCCAGGAAGTAATTTCTAGACCCCTTACAGTATGGGTGATACTAACACACTGCATCTGATACAGTAGAATATATATATATATATTTTTTTTTTTAGAACTTTAAGTAATAGGAGCTTCCAAGCTATTTATTTCACAGAGTTTTATGAGAAATTACAATTTATTATCTTTTCTGGATATGTTCATTTTTAGCTGTTATTGCCAAATCCAGCCTTAGTATAAAAGGGTATAATTCTACTGAAGTCAGTGGTGGTATATCAGTGCTGTATATTCCCTAGCTGGACAATGAAGCTGTAAATAACCAAATACATAAAAAAATAAAAATTGATTACTCTATTTTATAGTCTCTTAGAGTGAATAAGTTTGTGATTTAAAGCCATGATATAATAAAACCATGCTGGGAGGAAATCAGAGAGAGAATGTAACATAATGGGCCAAATCTAGTTTTCAGCCAGAACAATTACATTAATTTCCACAGAACTGTGCTCATTTGAGAGTTTATTTTTTTTAAAAACAAAGAGAAAATATTCTACTGACTTGTTTTCTTGCTTGCCTATGAAATGGTATTCTGTATTTCAATGGTATTCTGTATTTACATTTAAAATTTATTCCTAATCAATCTTGATTAGGAAAAAGAACAAATTATAACAATACACAATCTATTTTGCACGTTCTGAGTACTTATAACAGTCAGTTATATTAGAAGCTCAGATTTGCTCTAGGAACACTTCAGAATAATTAGATCTGTTGGCCAGAGAAGAGCCATGGATGGAAAAAGCAAGTTGCACTTCCAGAGTAACTGGCAGGTCTTCAAAGGCACAGAAGGTGGAAATCTGCCATCTACTAATGGTGTTTGTGATCCCTAAGTGCCCATGGTGGCATTTTATTTTTAAATTGTGATATTTGATGAATTTTATTTTTACCACTGTTCTCTTATTCTTACTGTGTAATCTTTTTATTTATTTTGTTTATTGCATTTAATAACATTCGCATTCTTTCTGTTTGCCTTCTACTCCCTTGCTTGTAATGCCTGTACCACCAGATAGGCTCAGCAGGACACGAGCCCATGCCTGGTCTCAAAGACTTTTAAAATTGCTCTAAATTGTTCACACAGTTCTAACTGGAAATCATTCTTACGTATTTATGCATCCACAAAAGTGTGTATATTTTTATATATAAATAAAACCAAAATAAATAAAAAGTCAATGCAATATAGATTACACATTGTATCTCAATGTTCTGCTTTGCTATAATCTTATATAAATCCAGCTTCCACAAATTTAGCAGGTGCTGTAAAATTTATATATATAAATGTAAATCATGCATTATTATGTATACATGAATTGTATTTTCACACAGTGTGCAGTTTACCTCATTTGATGCTGAAAAACATGCAATTTCATTCTAGGTAATGATAAAGTAAAAGAGGGAAAAGACACATATGTTCGTTTAAATGGTTAAAGCTGATTTTTTTCAGATCTGAATTAAAAATCTACTGTAGTGACCCTGTCTCGCACAGTGTAATTCCCTAAAACTTCTAAGTCAGTCAATGATAAGAGGCTGTTCTAAATGCTTCCACTGCATTAATCAAATACCAGGTCTAATTAAAAGAGCCATGCACAAAGCTTTTTCAAAATGTTGCTCAGGTATTGCAATAATTTCTGATCACCCAAGCCTGGAAGACAAATAATTAGAGCTGCCAGAGCATTCTGATGAGTGATGTCAGCATCTCCAAGTGACCTTCCCTCCACTAATTAATTTTCATCTTAAGAAAAGAGACCCTGTTGTTGCACATTATTAATTGAGTTCACTAAAAGATGCGCCTGATTAATTTTTGTTGATAATACTTGTCATTCTATACAGCGGCTGCAATCATTCTATTGGGTTTTATTTTTTTAAGTTGATCTAGGTCTTTTACAATGTGACTGATACAGTATCTTCCATACAGAGTACTGTCCATAAGGGCATAGACTATAAGTGTGAGCACAGAGCTTTCATTGTTGCTGATAGTTTAGGTCACACGGAACTTCGAAGCCTAGTTTGCTAACCTATTTTCAGTTGAGTTGACAGAATTTTTTTCCTGCTATTTCCTAGGACTTCCTTCAGTTTCCCAATTTAAGAGATTCTAATTTTTTTCCCCACATATTCCCCATCTCTTGCCTGTCTTTCATAATCCAGCCAAATAGAGTACTGTGTGGCTGGAACAGAAAATGTACCCAGGAACCCAAAAACTGGTAGATGGTCCAGGGCAAAACCAATGGTCGGAAGGATGACACCTCATGAAGCCAGAGCACATGGCTGAGCCTTGTCAACAAAATCATCAAAATCGTGAGCTTTATCTATCCCAAGCAGAGTTAATGGAATCACAGAGTCTTTACTATTGGAAGAGACCTCTGGAGATCATCTAGTCCAGCCCCACTGCCAAGGCAGGGCCACCTAAAGCAGGTTGCACAGGAACACATCCAGGCAGGTTTTGAATGTCTCCAGAGAAGGAGACTCCACAACCTCCCTGGACAGCTGTCCTGAGTTCAGCAGCAGCAGTCATTTTTCTCCCACAGCTGGTGCAGTGCTGTGTTTTTGACTTTCGGCCTGGGAACAGCTCTGATAACACCGATGTTTTTAGTTGCTGCTCAGTAATGCTTACTCTGACCAAGGACTTTCTGAGCCTCATGCTCTGCCAGAGAGGAGGGGAAGCTGGGAGGAAGCAGAGACAGGACACCTGACCCAAACTAGCCAAAGTGATATTCCATACCACAGCACGTCATGCCCAGGATGTAAATTGGGGGCAGTTACCCAGAAGGGCTAGATCACTGCTCAGGTCTGGCTGGGTATTGGTTGGTGGGTGATGAGTGGTTGTATTCTCTCCCCTTGTTATTTCCCTTATCATTGTTATTATTGGTGTTAGCAGTTATACTTTAGTTACTGGACTGTTCTTATCTCAACCCATGGGAGTTACATTCTTTCAATTCTCCTCCTTGTCCCTCCGGGAGAGGAGGGATGAAGTGGTGGGGAGTGAGCGAGCTGCTGCGTGGTACTGGGTTGCTGGCTGGGCTCAAACCATGACAGCAGCCTGTTCCAGTGCTCTGCCACCCTCACGATAAAGAAGTTCTTAGTTCTCCCAAGCAATGATCATGTTTGTTCTGTGGGAGAGCAGGGCTGTGGGCTTCACTGCAAACACAGTCAATATGGGATTTTTGGTATGGGATAAGAAGAGGGGAGACATGCATTGTTAAGTGGAATCATGATGCAACGTAAAAGGCCAGTTTCATTTGTTAATTTAGATGTGGCTACAGAAAAGGCAGTGGATATACTCTCCCAAAATAAGCTATGGATGCAAAACAGGGCATTTCATCTTAATGGTAAAGGCTACTCCAAAATTTGGATCTCCCATACTCACTTCGGAAACTCATCTAGTTTGTATAGTTAAGTATTTGTAGGATGACAGCGAGATGAACATAAGGACAACCTGCAATTAAGAGGTTTCTTTCTCTTCTTTAAGTCGTACTTCTTAGATTCATATAATTTCATCCTGCCCAGTACTAGGCAGTTCTGTGAAAAGACCCATGCACTTGAACTTGTTGGGTATCTTAAGTGACATGAATTCCATTCTTATAATGAACACAGCTGAGCATAATGATGTGTAATAATATACAGTATATTACCAAAGTTTTTCCCAGAGGTGAAACCGATTTTTTGCTAAATGATCTTAAAATGTATAGGCAATGTAGGTCGTGAAAATATACATATTTTTTCCTACTTTGAAGAGTATTTTAATCATGTTTTAATCAAGATAGCTGTGATTACCAATTTGTCAAATATCAATTTAACAACAAAGATTATGGAAATTTTCCCTAAGCCTGAGAACAAAATATGATTAAAAGAGTTCTTCAGAGCACTGTGATGAAAATATGCATAACTCTATTCTTCAGCTATGTTCTAGCACATGAAGGGATCAACATATTGTAAAAGCAGTAGGTTGTCTAGATAGAAAGAGGGGGAAAAGGAGAGAAAGTTACAAATTGCAGTAAAAACAATTATTTTTCAATGAATTTGAAGGTCTCTTTTCTTGTACATCCAAGCCTGGACTGAATTTTCTGCACCTCAGACTGTGATGAAAGTAACACTGTACCTTTATTTATCTTTGCAAAAAAATTCTTTACTAAGCTGTATGTTCCTAAGTTTAATTGATAGAATTGATAGGATTACCTGAATGTGAAGAAATGTTTGTTACCTTGGAAGTTTTTAAGTCCCCAGGTGTGTGCTTAAAAACTAGTACTGAGATTTAAACCTGAGATTGTTCTTCCTGTAATCATCTCTAAAAAGAAATGTTGGTTTCTGAATTTTCCTTTTGTCCCCCAAAAGTTGTTCCTACAGATGCAATAGCAGCTTTGATTTTTTATTAAAGAAGATACTGATACACAAGTGAAGACATCAGCAGAGAGCTCTTGGCTTCATCACATTTCCTTTGGTTTTTCTTTCTTTGGTTAGACACACAAACACAGATCACAACCATTAGATCCTTTTTGCTACATCAAATCGCTTTTCATTTATTCAGGTTTCCTTTGATATGTTCTTCAAACAGATTCACAAACCACTTAAAACACAAACAAGCATCTTAACATAGCTTAGATACTTGCCCCAAGACCTAGAAGGAAGATGCAGAAAAAAGTTTTGTTGTTTGCACTCTTAAATGCTTTGGATACTGCCAGAATGAGGGTGGGATCATATGCAGAAAAGACAGCTTTACAAAAAACATTAAAAAATACCCTTAAACTACTAAAAATTATTACATGTTAGATATTTCATTGATATTTAATAATGGCTAATATAAAAAAAGATTTATTTTACAATATTTGTCCTCATAAGATACATCTCTGATGGTACAACCGCCAGGAGGAAGTAGTGGGTTCAAGCATTCCCAGATTCATCCTGAAGTGAGCTCACACACACATGCATGTGGGGACACATGGACACACACACACACACACACTCTTGCTTACTCAATCACCTATGAAAAAACAGATGTTTTCCTGAGCATCTCTGAAATGTAGTGCTTCCCTGGAGATAAATACTGAGTGTGTATGAAACAAACAACCTGGTAAAATACAACAAATACACATAAGCGATGGATTTACCTAGGTGCTATAAGTCATTTTGCTTCTGTTCCAATGCCTGTAGGCCAATACTAACAATACAGTTATGTCAAATTAGGTCCAAGCTGCTGTGGGAAAGGCTGCAGTTTCATTTTCCTTCTTTTTCTCCCCCCTGGATAACCAAGTGGTGCAGGATGAGTTGATTCACTGCATCTTAAGGTCCTTCCCAACCCTAACTATTCTATGTTTCTATGATTCTATAGTAAGCCATTGGGAAAAAACTCTGAAAAATACAAAATTTAAAAAAATTATAGTTTTCTCTCCTCTCATGCTGCTGAACTACTTCACTCTGCTGATATAGCCACTTGATTCACTTAAATGTTAAAGGAGGAGCCCATGGCACAGCCAGGGTCAGGAAGCAAGGACTGCCACTATCTAGCTCAGTTTTTATGTTTTACACCTCAGGAACTGCTGGATACAGGCCTCTTTCTTACAAGCTGCTGTCCGTTCTGCTTTGTTGCATTCTCACCATCTTTAGCTACAGTACTACCTCTGTCTTCTGTCATCAAAACAGCTATTAGCTATTTTTTTCTTTTACAACTGTGTTAGGCAGTTGAGAGAACTTCAGCAAATACTATTCAGAGCAAGTTATTTCATTTTAATAATCAGAAAACCTGCCACTGTGAAAAGTGACCTACAAGAAACATACCTGATTCCTTCACAACCAGTAGCCCAAAACACTGATCTTCCCTCCCTGCTCCTCATTCTTCACCTTATTTCTGCAGAATTAAAACTGGAGGATGAATACCAGCAATCTGCTTTGAAGGGCTTAAAAAAACTACCTTATCAGCTTGCAGACACCATTTATCAGTTGAGATGTACACTTTCTTACTCCTATGCAAAGTGACATGAGTTCATCGAAGCTTCACCTTTACTTCCTGCTGAGAGGGATGCAAAGTCATCCCTCTATGCAATTCCACTTGAATCAATTAAAAAAAATCCCCATTTTTACAGATCACAGAAAGGCCTAACAAAGTCAAGAGAAGATCAATCTCTCCTACTGCACTTTGCCAGTATACTTCTAGTCTTGTAAAATTAAGTTTTCATTTCAATATCCAAAAATACAGACTACAGGCTGTGTATTACCCTGAGTCCTCACTGCCTGGGTCCCTAGATGTTTGGAGCCACTGGTAGTTTCAATCATATGCAATGTGATAAGCTCCCGGATTTTGCATTCATGTAGGTAATGATCAGTATTAATATCTGTATTCGGAATACGTTTATGAGGGCAACTTATCTCCATTTAACACAAGACCCCACACTGAAGACAGCTGCAAGGGCTGCTCCAGCCACAAGAAGAGCAGCTCCCAAGTTGCTGGATCTCAGAGTATCCAGACAGGAGCCATTGGTCTATAGAAGCCTAGCTTCACAGGGTTTGTCCTGACTCCAGCTGCAGAGATTTTTATTGCCACACCTCTACTGCTCTACCGCCTTATTTGTGTGGTCTCTCTGGCAGTGGTGGGATTGTTCACATCCTCAGATGGGTGAGGCCAGCAGATTTTGGCTTACCGGTTTTGTTTCATGTGACAGAAGGAAAAACATCAGCTCATTGTATGCTGACTATCACAGGTATGCGTCAAGTGATGACTCTTTCCTGCAACTGACCTGAACTGATTGAAGCTATGAGTTACAGACGAGAGACTTTGCTGTCTATTACAAATCCCCTGAGTTTTCCAGTCCTTCAGATAGTCTCCAGCATTAGCACTAGGCCAATGACATACAATGATAAAGTTTTTCTGCTACTGTAGACTTTTACAATTTGGAGTATTTTCAGAGTCATCTTTGTACGTAACTTTATGCTGGCTATGAATGTACACACAGTATATGTAATTGTTTTGGATAATATAAGCTTCCATCAGAAAGAAGATAAGCTGAAATTACCAAGTGTGTTTTCATCAGTGACCTCATATTAGGCTCAAGAGTCATTGGGTTAAATGTCAATGATCAGATATCTACCCTGTAGTAAAGCAATCTCTTTTATTCACAGAATATCTACTATAATACCAAGTACAAGTCAGAGCAACTGTTTTTCCCATTTATGAGATTTATACAGCCATTTAAAGAAATTTTTCTTGTGAAACCACTGATAACATCATCTCAATAGTAAAGTGAATGGTTCGAATCAAATTTCCTCCAAGCTAGGCTCAAGTTTTGTGTGTCAGCAGGAACTTTCAGGACATGCTGGCTTATAGAAATAAAGATAGATATACGTGTATTAGACCTGTCTTTTTTCAAAGCATGATTCAAATCACCTATCAAGGTTTTAGGTTACCTTGGAGGAGGGAGAAGGAAAAATAACACCAACACACTACCTCCCAACACACACATAAAAAACCCAAACAAACAAAATCCGTAAAAGAACAAGTCCACAAAAAAATACAAACAAGTTAAAGCAGTCCCAGCAGAACTGACGAAAGACTTTGCAACACCTCTGTCCAGTTATCTGTTTTTCAGAACTATTCTTACAAGGTCCTTGAGATAAAAGAGGAGGCCAGACTTCCCAGCAGACTGTAAAATAGTTTGACTGGCCAGCTGATGATTCCCATTCCATCTAGAGCCAGTTCCCTTTCTTCTGCTGATCACTGCCCCACAACTATGAGACTCCTGCTGCTCATCACTTCTACCCTCCTATTTAAAACAGAAAAATGTGCCCTGCCAGTGCCCTTTTGCACCTCTGTCTTTGCTTGCCTTCTATTTGTGGTGTGTGCAGTGGTCTTTGTGACCCTTACTCTTTTTTGCTTTCCTTCACCTCTTTATCAAAGATGTTGTGAGAAATAGAAAGCACATGTGTCCAACATCCTGAACTGCCTCTGCTCCACTACCTTTAAGACTCACATTGTCAAGCCAACAATGGCTCTGCTGGCATCTCTTTTGCTCCCTACAATACAGCCCCATTTGAATTTCTCGCATTCATGAGCTTCCCATTACTTGCTTTCCAAAGTTCATCATATACAAAAACTCCTCCTATTCTCACTCTGGGAGATATTAATCTTGCTTTCCAGAGTAAGAGAGTTCACCCATTATCATATAATGTAGTCCCTCTCCTGGGCACAACAGATAAATATTCAAAACATTTCTTTTAAAGCTAACAATGAAAATATGTTAGAGCAGAGTCAACTAACAGTCAACGGCAGTCTCATTAAGGTCTCAAAGTGGAGAAGGAAGAGGAGGGTAGGGAGAAAGAATGTTAAAGAAACCCTGGATATTAATAATGAAACGTTCCAGACAAGTCTCTTGTGCCACAGAATGCTTTGTCACTCATTATATTGTAATCATAGGCGTGAGGAACAAGCTTGTCTATACAGGCTGGGATTACAGCCATGAGAAGAAAAGGACTTTATTTAGCTACGGTTCTAACTTTTAACCATTTCCTTTATAATAATAGAAGGATTCTATGTAATACAGAACTTATCTCCTTCACTATACCCTTTGCTTCTGTGCAACACCCTGAGTACCCATAGTGTTGTGTTTTTTCTTCCAGCTTCATTTTCCAATTGATTTCCATTTGTTTCATTTTCTCTTGACATATCAGAAATCATCAATCAGATAATTAGAAAGGAGCTGCAAAATCATAATTAATTACTATCTAGAGCAAAGGAATGTGAAATCTCAGCAATAATTGTGTATGTACTTTGAAGGGATGAATACCTCTCCAAGAATCCAGTGTAACTGCTCACACCAGCTTCACCTATTTGGGAGGCTGTGTTTAGAGGGTAAATTTTACTTCAGAGTTGCAAAGAGAAATCATCAGAAGTCAGGAAAGTAATCTTAAAAACTGTCATTGTTTCTTTTTATATATTTATGCTAATGAGAAGTTTATTATAAAATTGGACAATATATTTGCATAGGAAAAATTCCCACATTTGGTATACACAATGCACAATGCTCCATAAATAACACAGCTGTTCTGTGTTTCCTGCTAGCCTCATATCTCAGAATACAATCGCATGCTTCATTTACAGAGCAACATCCAAGCCCCACCTCAAAAAAAAAGTATTGTTTTCCTTGATAGGATTTGTTTTTATGACACATCTAAGAAGTGTCAAAAAACCTCACAAACATTAATGGGTTCACGCATGCTTGCAACACTTTGGGGTACAGGAATGCAGTCTGAATTTTCAATTGTTTGCTCCACTGAAACACAGCATCTGCTTTATTTCAGATGGTCCTTTTAATGGCAAGTGCAAGGGAAAGTCTTCCTTCACAATGCTGTGGCTACGTTCTTCACATCTGCACAATTTTCAGTAGTCAAAGATGCAGCAGAACTTACCGACTTCCCTGATACTGTACATGTTCGCTATTACCAAACTAACATTTGTACTAAATGAGAGATCTGCTGATAAAAATTTAGTGCATATAAAAGAAATATGTTTTGACGATCCTAAAAAGTCACAAAACATAGCTTATTCCTTTCCAAACGTCAACTCTTATTAATCACTTACTGACATAATACAATTCACAGAAAGTGTAAGATTGCACATTAGATAAAGTATTAAAGTTTTATACTAAAATATAAATAAAAAATAGCTGTCTGGGTTTTTAAAGATATCTGAACTTTTTCTGTTCTGACATCCCAGTCAAATTCCTTCTTGGCAAAGGACAGCCCAGAAAATTCAAGTCTGGTATAATAATCAGCTGAAAGTTGCAACTTAGAATTGGGCAAAGATGAAACTAGAGTGAAGCATGGGTTTAACAATGCCCATAAATAACAACTTCATTCAGAGAAAATTAAAGGCTTCTGTAAGACGATTGATCTCCACAGAAGTATGTGAAAATGTTCTCTGAACAGACTATTTAACAAAAATTTGAACAGACAAATTTAACAAAGTTCATCAAGATATCCAGGTCCAGTTACATTAAAATACAAAATTTCCAGAACTGAACTAAGTGGCAGAGCCAGGACATAATGAATTTTGCTTCGTTCCACAGCCCACTATGCTTCATTAATTAGCATTTTCAGGGCACTGCTCATGGCTATGCTGTTAATTTTACAGGCTTTTGAGTAACTCCTCTGCATCAGTTGTGGATGATAACGCATCTTCTGGAGAGACACAGTTAAAAACACTGCTATAACTGAGAGTTTGCAGGAGACCTCACCTCAGAAGGCAAGTTATGTTTTTCTTTTATAAATACGGGATACCAAAATCACAGAACTAAAAGTACTGCAGTTGTGCCAAAGAAAATACTGATGTTTAGATCTGTGTTGAAGACCTTTTTGTAGCTTGAAGAAGCAAAAGAAGCACCTACTCTAAACATGTGAAAGGGAGTAAATGCACTGGACTTTCAAGAGGTTTAAAAAGATGGCAGTGAGAAAGGAAAATCAGTGAAAGGCTGCATGCTAAAAATCTTTGCTATGGTTCCAGACACCAAATTCCAAAACACAGTGCTGATTTCTATATTGCCCCATTAATGGACAAGTACAAAATATCTAACTGAATTCACTTTCTCAGTTATCTGCACAGTCACTGGAACCAGTATTTTAAATTCAACTTATATTTAGTATACAAAATATTGCCCTTAAACGTTCCTTAAGTAATACAACTTTAAATCTGTTATTTCTACTGAAGTAGTGGTGTTCAAACTCACAAAATGGTCCTTACTTTAACTGTCATACAATCACCTATAGCTGTCCAGATCTGAAACCAGCAATTTTGAAATTACATTTTACATAGCCATCATCTTCTTCAGAGAATCTCTTGAAGCTTCAAGGGTTCCCCATACTGCATGCATCTTGTATTTGGATTTTCTCTATAGTACAAAAGCTGTTTTGGTAGATTCCTTGTTTGAAAACGGGAAAATGACAATATTTCTCATTGCTTGAGTTTTTCATTGTTCGAACAACCAAAAAAAATACCAAACCACAGACAAGCAAACTTCAACACATATAACTGAATAAGTTCCTGAAAATGTGGCATATTAGTTTTCTTACAGTTGTACTATAGGCAGAGATAATAGAAGAGGTCCATATATCATTACATGATGTTGTTTTCAAGTTTTATGATGTTTTCAATCTATTCTTTATATCCTCATGGATATTTGTAAAGTAATACTGCAAATCTAATGCTAGGTACCTAAAGTGAACATTTTATAAATTATTCTTAAAAAACAGTGTGAATTTTAATCTTTTCTGTAAATTTCTAAGTGTGACCTAAATAAATGATTTTATAATTAAAATTATTCAACTTCATTTACATAACGACCTCTGCTATGTGCTACTGTTATGCATTTATAGTAATACTGTAAGATATTGTATTAACTTACTATGATTTTTTATTTTTTTTATTTTTTTTTTTACCTTTGTGGAGTGCATTAAGATCTGCCTATAAAGGGTAGAGTGTGATTACAGTTGTGGTGCTGTAAATTTGGGGCAATCATTTGAGTAACAGCGAAGTTTAACTGTTTAACTAAGTACCCAGTATGGCTGCAAGAAAAAAAGCCCCATTACAATAATAAGGAATACAATGTAAGTAAAACATGGCAAGAGTTGAGACAAGCCCAGCTGCTTAAAGCTCATTTCTCTTCATGCAAACAGATCATTAGAAAAATCAGAATCAGTGTCATAATTTTATCTCACTTATCAACACTCTGACAAAAACATATAGATGGGCTTTGGCATCTGAATCAAATAAGGCTATTCTTGCACTCTCATAGAGGGAGCACCGTCAACATGGAGGTGAATATACAAGAAAGAAGGAGAAATTACATGATCCATCAATACAGGGGAATGAGACAAGGGTGTATAGCCTAAAATGAAATGGTCATATTAACTCCAAAAGTTCTGTGTGGATCTACGTGATGAGAGATATCATATATGTCATTTACTAAGGCAGCATTTAAAAGAATATACTGCACAGAGTTCCTCATTACTCATTAGGGCTGAACCCCCATTCATTCTCCTTTATATGCCATCCTGAATCTGCCCTACAGTGTCTTTTACAGGGAAATAACAATAAACTCTCTTATCAACAGCTTGTTGTAGCAGCCACAATACATGGGGTACTGAGATCAAAAAGAGCATGAAAAGCATTTCTGCCAACATCGTACAAAATATTGAACATCTGCTATATCTGGGATCCTGGGAGTTGTAATTATAATTTTTGAAATCTGCACACAAGAGTTATAAATATTAGAACTGTAGCCTGTGAAAGCCATGAAATATTTAAGTTGTTTGGCAGGCTTAAGAAAAACTCATAAACTTAATTTAAGCAGCCAAACACTGTATTTTTACAGATTTTACATCTTTCATGTCATTAGTCATATAAATTAAAGCAACCACAGAGCAGCAGAAGTTGCAAAGGCAAGTCCTGTGGGTAAAAAAAAAGGTCAGCTTGAGATTTAAGACTTTCACCAACACTTCACCTTTCCACTCACCCTGTATTTCAATTCTTGTATTGAATTTGTCATAGGTATTTTTAATGCATCTATTATCTTATTTTCTGTAAAGCCCAGTAGTATGCTTGATGCTGTACACGTGTATAAAGATATGGGTCAGATTTACTCATTAATTGGCATGAGTCTAGTAAAGTAGTCCTTAACCCACTCTATTTATCCTGTCTGGTGAGGTCAATGGCTCCTTTGAGCTATTGGTGAGACACTCAGGGTCTTGCCCAACTTTCCTGCTCTAAAGAAGCAGGAGACAAGGCAACTATACTAAACCCAAATTGTGATCTAACCTTGAGGCAAGGAAGGAAAAGCATTGAGAAAGGAGCCTAGATAGCTTTGGCAAGAGACAAGGAAAAGGTACTGCCACACCTAAAAGGGTGTCATGAACCAAAACAACATGATAGCAGAGGGGGAGGAGTAGTGAAAGAAATGAGAAGCAAAGTTGTACATGGGGGCTTTTCAGTTTGTTGCAATCTTTTGAACTTGTTCAGACACATCAGAAACGTGTTGGATAAAGATGAGTGAAAAATAACTGAGTTTAGAGCATTAGATGCAACAGCCAAATTCACAGCAGCTAAAGTATGAAAAGACCCAAAGGCAAATTCTCATTTGTACAGTGTCTACTCCACCTGTTAGATAGACATATGCTGCTAGTGAAAAATGTAGCTCTGCAAAAGGATTCAGGGATCACCAACTGTGCCACCAAAAGTGAAGCAAGAAGTTAACTTGCAAAGAAGTACAGCAAAGAATGTAAGGATGAGGGCCAAGATTTTTCTCTCCATAAATCCAGTATCCAGTACAGAATGCCATTCTCTGGACAAGTAACTCATCTGACATCAGAGATATTATAATGAGTTAGTGTAAAGGAAACAAAGGAGAATGTGCCTCAAGGGGTACAAATATGTACAACATATTCACAAAAATTCTCCTTTGAACTACTGAACTGTGAGTAAACAGATAAACACATCCCCACCCTTGACTTACCTAATAAAACAGGTATCTTAGTGCCAGATGCCATGGGACTATGAGATGTTAGGGCAGCTATTCATTAATTTAATGAACCTAATTATGATCTCACTTATACATATTTTACATCAGCCTAATACTCCATTCAGTAAAACCATTCATGAACTGCACCTTTGTGGTGCACTGCCAGCAGATTCTCTTTGCAAATGTGCTGTGTTTAGATTAAGGTAGGTATACTGTAGTTACAGAGGCTCTCACCTGAACCCTTTTCCTAGTTGCCATTTTAGGATTAGGGGAAACAGGTGTGCCTTGAATGTCCCCCATGTTACAAAGATGACTCTTTCAGATGGCCAAGGTCTGAGAGGGTTTCTCATGTTATATAAAAGCCTAGCTACTTCTTTAGTCAAAGAAGGTAGTAATGCAGAGAAAGGGGCCTGAAAGGCTTTTGGGAGTGCCTACTTTCTTCCATTGATTGATAGTGAATTTGGTCTCTCAATAAGGTTTGGAATTTAGTGCCACTTTGCAAGTGATTTCTGCTCCAAAGAGCAACCTTTGTTTGCACAGCATGGCTGTGAACCTAAACTCTTATCTTCCCAAGGAATTCTTGCACCATACAGCAACTAATTTGTTAAACAGCACAAAAAGTGTGACTGAATATTCCACACACAAAGTATTTTACCAGAATTCTGTTAAAACCAGTTTGTTCAAACTAAAATTTCAACAATGTCACTACCTGTCCTGGTTTTCATACACACATTAACAATAACACTTGCATTAGAGAATACAGCACAAGAAGCTTTCACTGTGTTTATTTCCTGTCATTCTCAGCACAGGCAATTTTAAGTACAGTCATACACCTGGTATGCAAGCGTTTACAATGGGAAGAAGCATGTTCAGTTCCCGTGACAGATTCACATACACATGCATACATCCATCCAATGATGAAAACATCACCTGGGAGTCATCTATACTATCTTTATAATCCTCATTCTCCCTTTCTTAAGTCCTTCCTCCAATAACTGTTTTTTTCCCTATCATATATGTGTGCTATTGCAGATGACCTGAGTTTGTGTTTCCTACTTCTTCCCACAATTTTGTTAGCATCCACAGGAAAGAGGAAACAAAAGCCAAGGAAAAGCGTGTCTATCAGAAAGGAGAACCTACAAAAGACCCTAGGAGACCTGGAGATAATGGCAGGGTCTCTGCAGTTACCTCATCTCTGAATTTCTGAAGCTGCATGCTCATGTTTGCTCATCTTAGGCCATGGTCTCTAGCCAGTCTGTGGCTGCAAGTATCTTCATATGAACTTAGTGACAGCAAAGTTTTAATCTGTGTTTTACTATTAAATATAGCAATGTCAGTTAAAATCGAGGGGGACAGGAACAGGAACATAAAGCATTTGCTCATACTGGCATGTCCAGGTAGAGCAATTTGTTTATATAGTCTGTATCAACAATCTGGGGTTGCAGCAGTGACCATGAGCCCACAGTATACATGCACAGCATGTATGCACATCTAAAGAGGTCTCATGTAATATTCTTAGTCACAACAAAGCCATAGGTGTTCAAAATGAACAACCCAGCTAGGACAGTGAGGATAGAAGCAGCAAGCTGGCAAGACAAAACCCTTTACAAAACCCAAAGCTACAAAAACAGCCATTCACCTGCCATAGGAAGCAAGCAAACAGACACACATGCACACACAAATCCCCATGTGAACAGGTTGGATTGAACAAGGGTAATCATTTTAAGTGCCCAAATCGCCTGAATCCATATGGTGCCATCAAAAGCATTTTCATTTTTATCCAAATCAATGTCACCATTTTTCTGTACAAATCAATGTGGAAAATACAAGCAAAAGTAGAGGAAGATGCAGTTACTCAGCCCTGTGGAAGCCATCACCAGGTAGGGTGACTGAAGGAGCTTAAAAATATTGGCTTTAGCAGCTAAGGTATGCCCAACAACTTGCAGATGAGGGTACTAAAATCACCTAGAGGGAACTTCTGGTTTTGCACATAGATTAAAAACCCTGCTGTTTTTTCTTTCTTTCTTTCTTTTTTTTTTTTTTTAGTTATAACCTTTCTTTTCCCTAATCTCAAAAGCATAATGCTCAGTCTTGTTGAATATAGCTTTCCTTAATTTTCCCCTTAACTCATATTAGACAGCAAAGTGATTCCAAATGAAAATTCAGTGAGTCTTTGTCTTACAACACATGTAAAGAACAGACAAACCGAGGTACACTTGCTGCCAGCCTGCAAAGAGTACATGACAGACATGCTGTGAAATCTTAGAGAGGAGCTGCCTTTCAGCCTAGCATCCTGCCTGTTGAAAGCAGAACACCAAGGCACACTCTGCAGGCCCATAATGTGGATGATGGAAACTCTGAAAATCCATTAAAAATCACCATTCCAAAGACATTGTTGTAAACTTGGTCTTCTGATATTTATAGCCTAAAAAACCTAGGGTACTTGTACAGAATCTCATGTTCTCCATATTGATGTTCTTAGAAAATAACTTCAGTGGTTCCCTTTTTGGAAATGTGTAGCAGCACACATTTATAGAGACTTCTTTCTGATGTCCAGAAGAATCTCTGAGTAGGACAAACACAGGTTTATCAGAAGCAGTTTGGGATCTATGGACTTCTCCCAGAGACACCCAGCCAGCACAGCTTACAACTTCAGATCACACTACAGTCACAGCTATCCAGCTGCATGATAGCTGTAACTGAATGGGGATATTATCAATGCGTTAAGAAACACACTTTGACTTAATTGGAAGCCAGATTGTTCTTCCCCTCAGCAGTATATCCTCATGGCATTTTTTGACATCCTTCAAAGAAAAACTGATGTTGAATATACAGCAAAATTTCCAAATCATAAGAAATTTTCCTGTCACAACCCAATGATTCTGAATTGAATACCCATCTGCTTTTGGGTTAAAGTACCTGGGGGAAAGTGCAGACAACATTTCACCATCACTGGCTTGAAGATAGTTCAGAAAATCCTGCTGCAATTTACCTAATTTCAGGCTTCTCAATGAACAACCTAAATTCTCCAGATAACTTCCTCATTTGAGTTTTGGTGTTGCAAATCTATGTAACTGAATAAGGTTATTCAAGA
The DNA here is from genome assembly GCA_009867235.2 of Psittacus erithacus. NCBI lineage: Eukaryota > Metazoa > Chordata > Aves > Psittaciformes > Psittacidae > Psittacus > Psittacus erithacus. Next base: position 24,200 of record WYDI02069955.1, read on the forward strand.
AGCACCACGTTTTGATAATAAAATCCTTTGTGATGATTCCCTAATAGCCGGCATTTGTTCAAACACTTTTAATAGACCCTTTTTATCACATGCAAAAAGAATTTCAGTGCTAGTTCAGTCTCCAGTTTCATTCTGTCATGAATCACTTTGTAGAGACATTTAGAAGTCAATAATCCACTGTAGCTTTGATGACAGGTGATTAATTTCTACATTTTAGAGACATAATAAGATTTAGCAATAAAAAGGCCTTGAAGTAACCTACCAAAAGGCTTTAATCTCAGCCTTGGGACTGCTGCTAAATATGAATGCTTGTACACAAATGCGAATGATTTAAGTTTGTAGGTTTTACTGCAGGCTTCTTGCCTTTTCGTATTAATCTTGCTTTACAATCAGGCTATCTATACAATCAGTTTATGCTGAATATTGTTTCTAACACAGTACTTGGGGGAGGAGAGTTAAATTATTTACCCATAAGGGCTATATTCTACTGAAAACTAGTTTTACATGCTTTCTGTTACGTGGCTTACCAACACTCTCTGTGTGGCAAGGTTAGATGGGTAAAGAAGAAATGAACTACCAGACACACACAAATAATCACTACCTGACTGCATAACCACACAAAGCCCTCAGAGCTCAATCCATTACATAATGAAACCTGTGGGAGTATTTTGCTAACTTCAGTTGGAAGATCACTGTAACAGACAGACCTAAATAAAAGAAGAAATTCCAAGCTCTCCAGATCACTGTAACAGACAGACCTAAATAAAAGAAGAAATTCCAAGCTCTCAAGACTTGCTCTAGTTGTAGATATAGCTATACCTACATAGAGATATACCTAAATAATTAATGATCCATGTTTTCTGACATCTCCCAAACATTGCCTGGATACTTTTCTTTTAAAAGTGGTTTCATACTGAAAACAGTATCTGTGAAAACTGAAAAAAAAATCTTTTAAAACCTCATTCTCCTATGTTTTCTTCATGTGTATTCAGGAGCACTTCATTTTTCTACTCAAAGTACTTCAGTCTGAAACCTTTTTGTCTATAAAACAGCGAATCTTCACTGACATTCCCCTAGCTGGGAATCTCAAGATAAATTCACAAAATGGTTCTACAGGCTGTTTCCCTCAGGAAGAAGAAAAGACACTGCTGCATCAACTGCCTTAGAAACTGCCTTAGAAACCCATTTGCTAATGCTGAATTGTGAAGACTTTCCTAAAGTAAATGGGAGCCTAATGTGCCTAGTATAAGTTAGTATGTGCTGGTGATAATATGCTTTCCTTTGTAAAAACAGACTAACAAAAACCAGCCCTGGTAGCTGGGCAAACAATGCAAGTCAGAGAGCTCCCTTGTCCTTCTTGCAATGTGCCAGCTTTGAAAGGATCAATTCCTAGGAGAAAAGGTGGTAGAGCAACTGAATTTCTCAGGGCTCCATTAAAATGTAATATTACAAGTATTGCGCTGCTCCTGCTCTGTACTGTTTGAAGGACAAAGCATTGGCAAAGAAGGAATGGGTTCTACTTCTCTCAGACTCTCAACACCTTTGGGGATGGACGAAGTAGAGGGGCAGAACTTCCACCCCTGAAGAAGCACCATGACCCGGACATCATCTGAGCAAGCCCTAAAGGCTGGGAAAATAAAAAACCATAGACCAATGTGCTGGGTTCAGCAGTAGCAGTCATTTTTTCTCCTTCTCAGTAGCTGGTGCAGTGCTGTGTTTTTGACTTTCGGCCTGG